>JAWNLY010000179.1:1035000-1090000 GCA_035042045.1 Drosophila melanosoma
GTGCTTGCGCCCAAATTCCGAATCTTGGATATCGGGCATGCGTGAGGCACCCTTCCAGCTGAATATCATATCGTTGCCCAGAGCATCCTTTTTTACACGCACCGTGGTGCGGAGCACATGGCTCATCTCGCGCAAGAATTGCGCCTGTTCCGCTCGAAATTGTCGCACATCCATCAGCATCACCACAGACATGGCACCCTCGGCCAGCTGGGGCGATTGCTCCGACTGCTCACAGTCGAGTCCATCCCAACTGCATTCGGCATTGTTGCAGCCATAGTCGCAGTAGCCATCGCCGTAATGCTTCTGACAGTAGGCATCATAGATGGCCGCACATCGCTTCAGCTTCTGCTCGCAGTCGCGTCCATCGTAGAGGCAGGCGGCATTGTTGCAATCCTCGTTGCACTGGCCATCCATGAAGACGCGCCAACATTCCGGCGCTGTGCAGTTCGCCCACGGATTGATGCCCAGCGAGCAGTCATTGCCATCAAAGTTGCACGCATACGTGTTGCACTCGGAGTCGCAGACGCCGTTGCTCTGCTTCTCGGGGCAGCCTCGCTTCTCGCACATTGCTCGCTGCTGTTCCAGATCTGCGGCATAGATGCCGGCGGGGCCATTGTTGTTGTTGTTGTTGCCAATGTTGTTGTTGCCATTGTTGTTGTTGCCATTGTTGTTGTTATTGTTGTTGTTGCCATTGTTGTTGTTGTTGCCATTGTTGTTGTTGTGATTGGAATTGATGCCACCATTGGCATTGCCCGACCAGCCGGCATAGCTGGCATCGTAGATCTCGCAACGTTTACCGGTCCATTTGCTCGGACAGAGGCAATCGTAATCTCCAAGAAGATTATCGCAGGCAGCGCCTTGCAGACACGGATTCGGCTGGCACTCGTCCATTGTGTCGATCTCGCAGTGTTGCCCGGCCGTGCCGCGACTGCATTCGCAGCGATAGCCGCCGGCATCGTCGATGATACAGTTGCCGGCACGGCAGGGATTCGAGTCACAATCCTGGCCACTGAACTCACAGTTCTTGCCATAGTAGCCATCGGCACAGACGCAATGATGGCCGCTCTGCTTGGTGCTGCAGGCGCCACCATTCTGGCAAGGTGACTGCGCGCAAAAGTTCACCTTGTGCTCACAATGCCGTCCCATGTGGCCGGGCCGGCAATTGCAGTGATAGTTGTTCACCAGCTGGACGCAATCCAAGGTGCCCGCATTCGAGCAGGGATTGCTGAGGCACTCATTGATGTCACCCTCGCAGCGAGCGCCAACAAATCCGGGCGGACAGGAGCACTCAAAACTGCCGACGCGATCGATGCAGCTGCCATTGTTGTGGCAAGCGCCGGGCACACAATCATCATGATTCAGTTCACAGAGGATGCCCAATGTGCCGGGTGGACAGCTGCAGCTGAAGCGCTGCACAAGATCGTGACAGGTGCCGCCATTCTGGCAAGGATTCGGTGCACAATCATCGATGTTCAGCTCACAGTTCTGGCCCTGGAAGCCCTGACGGCAACTGCACTCGTACGCACCAACCAGATCCCGACAGGTGCCGCCATTCTGGCAGGGCTGCGATGCACACTCATCGATGTCCTGCTGACAGTAGCTGCCCGCATATCCTTGGCTGCAATAGCAGACGTGGCTGTTGCCATGGTTCTTGCATGTGCCATTGTTGCACAGCTGCTTCATGCTCAATCCCTTGCGCTGTGCCGCATCCTGGCAACTGATCGTCTGCACATCGCACAGTTTACCCGTCCAGCCGGCGGCACACTTGCAATTGAACTGATGCTTCAGCTGGCTGCAACTGGCCCCGTTCTCGCATGGCGATTGGCCACACCAGTCCACATAGTCGGAGCACTGTTTCCCCGTAAATCCGCTGGGGCAGTGGCACGTATAACCGTCGCGCTGTTCGTGGCATGTGCCACCATTGGAGCACGGTCCCGAATCGCATTTGTTCAACTTGTATTGACAATTGGCGCCACTAAAATCAACGAGGCAGCTGCAATTGTAGCCATTGATGCCATCGATACAGCTGCCACCATTGAGGCAGGAGCTCTCCGTGCAATCCTCATCGTTTGTCTGACAATTGATGCCACTGAAGCCGAGGGGGCAGGTGCACGTATAACTGTTCACATACTGATGACAGGTGGCACCATTCTGGCACGGCATGCTCAGGCACTCATTGATGTCCGTTTCGCAGTGCTTGCCATCGAAGCCATCGACGCAGAGGCACGAATAGTCGCCAATGCCATCCAGACAGGTGCCGCCATTTTGGCAGGGAAACGAGGCACAGTCATCGGTGTTGATGGCACAATCCCGTCCCTCGTAGCCCTTGGTGCACAGACACCGATACGAACCGGGCACATTCACACAACTTGCCCCATTGCGGCACGGTGAGCTGAACGCACACTCATTGATATCCTCGTCACAATAGCGTCCCGTGTAGCCCAGCTTGCAGGTGCACGAGAAATCCAAGAAATTGTGGCTGGGCGTGCATTTGGCCTCGTTGCGACAACGATTGCTGGCACACGGATCCAATTGGCTCTCGCAGTTGAGGCCGGTGTAGGGCACCTTGCAGACGCACTTGTAACCATTCACCTTGTCGATGCAGGTGCCGCCGTTGGCGCACGGATTGCTCAGGCAGTCATCGATGTTCGTCTCGCACTTGTGCCCCGTATAGCCGGGCATGCACTGGCAGCTGAAGGCGTTCAATTTGTCAAAACAGCTGCCGCCATGTTGGCATGGATTGCTGGCGCACTCATCGATGTCCTGTTCGCAGCGCTTGCCGGCATAGCCGGGCGGACAGTGGCAGATGAACTCGTTGATGCCATCCTCGCAGCGTCCTTCGTTGACACAGGGACTCGAGGCACACTCGTCCACGTCGCTGAGGCAGCGGGCATCGTAGAAGCCGCGTGGACACTCGCATTTGTAGCCATTGACCAGGTCCATGCAGACGCCGTTGTTGGCACACGGATTGCTGGCGCATTCGTCCACGTTGAGTTCGCAGTGCTGGCCGGTGAAGCCGGGCACACAGCTGCAGCTGTAGGAGTTGATGCCGTCGATGCAGCTGGCGCCATTGTTGCACGGATTGCTGTGGCATTCGTTCACATTGATCTCACAGTTCTTGCCACTTGTGCCAGGCAGACAGTGGCACAGATAGCTGCCGACACGATCGACACAATGGCCACCAAATTGACAGGGATTCGATTCGCATTCGTTGATCTGCTTCTGGCAGAGATAGCCGGTGAATCCGGGATCGCAGGCACACTTGAAACTATTATCGCCATCGATGCACTTGCCCCGGTGGCATGGACTGGAATCGCAATCGTTGATGTTGATCTCACAGCTGGCACCCGTATAACCAGGAGCACACTCGCAACTGTAGCCGGCAACGGAGTCGCGACAGATGCCATTGTTGCGGCACGGCTGCGATTGGCAATCATCGATATTGATCTGGCAGCGGACATCGGTGAATCCCAGCGCACAGCTACACTTAAAGCCATTTATCTTGTCGTGGCAGATGCCATCGTTCAGGCAGGGACTCGACTGACACTCATCGATATCAATTTCGCATTGGGTGCCGGTAAAGCCGGGCATGCAGACGCAACGGAAGGTGCCCGGATCATCCAAGCAGCTGCCCTCGTTTTGGCATGGATGTGACTCGCACTCGTTGATATTGGTCTCGCAACGTGGTCCCGTAAATCCTTGCGAGCAGTTGCACATAAACGAACCCGGCGTATTCACACAGATGCCATTGTGCTCACACGGCGATCCCTGATCGCACTCGTCAATATCCTCGGAACAGTCGATGCCCTTGTAACCGGTGGCGCAGGAGCACGCATACGATCCATTGATTGGACTCGTATCGCATATGGCGTCTGAGTGGCAGGGATTCGAGGTGCATGCATCGTCCAAATGGCACAGCAATCCCGTCTTGCCCGGCGTGCAACGGCAATAGAAGCTGCCAACGCCATCTATGCACGTCGCGCCATAGAAGCACGCTGCCTGGACACAATCATCGATATTCTCGCTACAATCGCTGCCCGCCCAGCCGTTCACACAGATGCAACTGTATGTGCCATGGGTGTTCGTGCAGGTGGCTCCATTCTGGCAGACGGACGGACGCAGGGCGCACTCGTCCACATCCACATCACAATAGCGTCCCGTAAAATTCGGCGGGCAATTGCAGCGATAGTCATTGATGCCGTCCACACAGGTGCCGCCATTCTGGCAAAGATTCCCGGGGCAATCATCAATGTTTTGATCACAATTTTTGCCCTCGAAGCCTAAAAATTTATAAATAGATTGAAATTTTTAATTGAAAAAATAAATTAACTCATTGGATTATTTAAATAAAAACTACAAAGTAATTGCGGTAATTATGTTCGCCAATTGCGTTGACTAACCGACTTTATCTGAAGATCATTATCGACACAAATAACATTCTTATTAAAAAACCTGACTAAAACATAAATTTTTTTTTTTTATTATATGAAGAACCACACAATGGGTTTACTTAACACATTTCTGATTCACGGGTCAAATTGAATGTCATTAAAAAAATATTTATGCATTGCATACCGAAATATGCCTATAATAATAATGAGGATGGACTAGCAAATCTTGACACCAATAGAAACGTAAGTTTTCGCTGGGAATTCTAAGATAATCACAGAAATATATATTGTATATAACGGTGGTGAGTATATTAAGTATAAACGTGAATAACAGGATCATATGGAAATGTGGAATGAGTTAAGTTTATCAATGTTTGCCATCAAATATTTAAGTTATATATCCAAGCTCCCTTTTAATACCAAAAATACCAATGCTACTTATAAATTGTTGGGCGGTCACACTGCCATCGAGAGCATGTGTGCAATTGTGTGTGCATGTGTACATGTGTGCATGTGTACATGTGTGCATGTGTACATGTGTACATGTGTACATGTGTGCCTAAGTGTATGTGTTCAATGAAGTGCATAAACAGATTTATGGACAACAACACAGCATCATAAAATGCTTCAATAAACGAAAACGTTTACAGCAACAAAAATAACAACAACAACAACAACAACAACAAAAACAACAACTGGCCAGGGCATGATCAAAAAGTGGTTGCCAGGTAAAGCGATGAATCCGCACAAAGCATAGAGAGCGCTTAAAATATGTTCCTACATATGTACATAATGTATGTATGTATGTATGTATGAACGTATGCATGTATGTATGTATGTATGTATGTATGAACGTATGCATGTATGTATGTCTGTACGTATCTGTTTGGCGGCGCATGCAGCTGTGTTGCACATGTTTCGGCAGACAGATGGAGTCAGAGCTATACTGAGGGTATGAGGGGAGGGTAAGATAGAGAGCGATGAGAGAGCTCTAAGAGAGTGCAATACAGGTAAACTGAGCCGAACTCGAGAACAGCCGGCGCTGTTTCCTAATTCACCCCATCCCGATCTTCAGGCAAATCTTTCTCTCTCTTGGACGGCTGTGCGCACTCTCTGAAAAGTTGCGCCTGCGGCATTGTGTGTATATATATGTACGTACGTACATATACACAACATACAAGCAAACATATGTAAATACATACACACAAGAAGACAACAACAAAAGTAAAACGAAAGAAAAAACTGCGCGACGCTGCGCATGCGAAGCGAATGAGCAAACAAAATGTAAAGAAGTAAAAAAGACGCTCGCATGCGCATACATACACACACACATATATATACATATATATATATATGGAAGAGTGTGTGTGTGTGTGTATTTGTGTGTGTACAACACGTCTTTGGTTGTTCTTTCCCACGGTCTCATATCTGGCCAGGCAGCTATCTGAATGCGCGCCAAGCAAACGAGCGCAACGAGCGTTGTCCACGAGCGCGCTCTCTCGCTCGCTCCCCCAACCACATACATACACACATTAAAATGAAACACAGACAGAACCACAACGATACCAACAACAACAATGTATAAATGTTGCTTATGCTGCGCGCCAGCTTCGTCAACAGCTCTTGCTTCGGCTTTCGTTGGGCACTCACTCGGCTCGCCTCGATCGAGTTTTCTACTACATTTATGCTCTGTGCGTGTGTCTGGTTGTGTATGTGTATGTGTATGTGTATGTGTATGTGTGTGTTTGGCTACGCTTCGGACTTCGACTTTGTACATTGCGCTTTACTTTGTGCCTCATTCGAGGAATTAAATCGCACTTTATGTACCCCGCCTTCACCTCATAAGTCCATCATTGTCGCACCATACAATACAATATATGCTGCTCTCGCTCTCTGTCTGTTGTATGTATGGATGTATATATAAATATATATATATATATATATGGGTTTGTGTTTGTGTGCATGCATTGAAAGCTTCGCGCGCTCTTTGCGACTCGGCTCTGCTCGCCCACAGCTTTTTTTAATGGATTTTCTTGCTTGGTCGGTTTCGCTTCGTTTTGGTCTTAAAAGAAGGGCCCAAAACACACTTACACACTCACACACACATACAGACAGCAATATATATATATACACATGCTAGGAGCTCTCTGTCCTAGCCCAGTTATTGTCATTGCTTGTTGTTGTTGCGCTGGGCTGATCGATTTAGTTGTTGTTGTGTTTGCTGTGCACCGTTTTTTTCTCCTCATTTTTTTATGGGCATTTTTTTTTTTATTATTATTATGATTATGTAGTTGTGTGTGTGTGTTGGTTGGGGGACTGCAACTTGTTGCCTGGGCCTGGAATGGAAACTGGAGAGTGGCATTTTCAATGCATACTTTTAAAAATAAACCAAGGCAGGGCATGCAACAACAACAGCAGCAACAACAAGCATCTGCTGATCTGCTGCACACATGTTTCACGCCGCACAAACAACAATCGACGGTTACCCAGTCACTTAGTGGCACTTTGAACCCTGTAGAGCAGCTGCTCCAGTGACTTTCAAACCGCAACAGCAAATGACACGTTGCAAATGCAAAGACAAGTAACACTGCATGCCAGAATTATGCAGCCCACCCCCTTCCCCACCCCCCCAAGCACCGGTTACAGGGGCATATAGATAGATAGATAGAAGCAATGTTTTTGGTTGCAACAATTAGCATGAGTTGTTGGTCCGTTGGGTGAACCGACGACCTGTGACAAACAACCAAATGCCTAGCAGCCTTGTTGTCCAAGCATTTAATCTTAACTTATTCGTTCCTCTTTTTACAACAATTAAAATACTTTGAAAAACTGAACAAATTTCTTTAAAAATGTTGCATTTAGAAAGTTGAAGTTTGTTTGATAAACATTGTTAATATCAATACAAAATAATTTGCATTGAAATTGACATTTTTCGAATGCAACAATGTTGTTCACATTAGCTCTTGCCACTAAATTTTATATGTGCATTTGTATTTATCACAAATGCATTTCAAAAATAGCCTATTTATTAAATATATGTAAATATAAATGTTTTATTTTATTCGTTTTCTCTTTGTTTCCAATGCTATACAAATTCAAATGTTGGGCATAATCGATAAGTGCAACGACGACTATCGACTAATGTGTGTATGTGTGCATGTGTGTGTGTGGTTCTTCTGAGTCATGACTCGCCACGAGCCAAATGGTGGCCCAAGTTTGAATTGCATCTCAACTGTTGCTGCTGCTGCTGCTGCTGCTGTTGCTGCCCACGCGGGGACCAAACTCGTTTGCAAGCTTGACTCGAGATGGCCTCCCCCGGCCACTGCCGGCCCCTCCCACTACCAACCCCTTGTGTTGACCAGTGCATTTTATGCGCGAGTTTGCCTCACATTTTTCATATTTCTTTCCAAGACAAGAAAAACGAATCCCATTTGCTCATGCTCAGCATTGAATGATGATCCTCTGCTCTTCTGCTCCTCTGTTCCCGTCTCTCTCTCTCTCTCTCTCTCTCTCTTCTCTCTCCTAGTGTGTATTGTGTTTTATTTTGGAATTGTGCATGACCTCCTTAGGGCGTAACTGTGCTTAAGCACATCGCAACAAAAAGCAAAAAGAAAAAAAAAAAACGAAGTAATAATAAAGAAACAAACAAGCAACAACAGCCAACAGCAACCCATTCCATCCCAACCCATCCCATCCCATACCATCCCATCCCATCGTTCAGCGTCCATCGTTCATCGTCCATGGTCCATTGGAGTTGACTGAGAGCCGTTGCTGATTTATTTGTAATTTGCTTGGCCAGCAGAGCAAATTAAGGCAGCGCTCGATTTGGATGCCTTTGACTGACTCTCTACTCTCAACTTGATTTGACTGGCCTTCCCTGGTCCTGCAGCTGGGTGGGGTAGCAGGGTGTGATTGATAGCGAGAGGTAGTGGTGGTGGTGAAAGGGCGGGGGGAGGGGGGAAGGGAGGCTAGCGTAAAGGGGCATAGGCAAGGCAAGGTACGCTGCTGCTGCTGCTGTTGCTGCTGGGAAAACAAGTTGCAGGCCAGCGAGTCAGCGATCAGCTTTTGTTATGGCTTTTTTGTGCCGCCCGTTTTGCATAATGAGTGCAACTCCGCCCCTCCTTCGAATAACAACAACTACAACAACAACAGCAACCACAATTCCCACTGGCATCTCCCGCGCTACCAACGTGATGTCCACGGGGCGCTTCGTGTCGTGTCGACTGGTTTGCTATTGCTGTTGTTCTTCTTGTTGTTGTTGTTGCTGTTGTTGTTGCTGTATAGTTGCTGTTGTAATTTCAGTTGCCCAACATTGGCACAAAAGGCGTTATAACATTTCCATTGCATTATTGCATTTTGTTTTATTTTTTTTTTTCCTTTTTTTTGGTTTTCTTTCTATTGTCTACATCTTGAAAATTCCTTTCAGCTTATTATTGTTGTTGTTGTTGTTGTTGTTGCTGTTTCATTATTGGTTTGTTCCGTTCAATAAAATGGCCGCCTTTGGTCACACTTTCGCACGCTCTGCTCAGCTCATTAGAATTTTTGATTGGGCGCAATTAAAAATGGGGGCCACACCCACCCCACTCCCACCAACCAAGGCCCAATCTCCAACTGTGCCCCGTCCGCATTGCAATTGGCGTCCATTCGCACCGAGCTGCACTACAATGTAATTCATTTCAATTGATGTGAATTAAATGAATTTTGCAAACACACACAGATACAGATACACACACAAACACACACACACACACATTTAAATGCCTTCATAAATATGTACGTAAATGTGGGCAATTTACATGTCTATATTAAATGGGCGACAATTGTTAATGCAGTAAAGCGGCGGGGAGGTTGGTGCGAAAAATAGAGGGGAGTGGGGTGCACCTGGTGGTCACTTTGAATTCGGTTAAAGCATTTGACGTTGCCCCTTTCGAAAACGGCATTCGATATCACAAACACAATATAATATCGATTATAAAATGCTAAACAAACGCAAATCAAATTAATATAAAAAATGCATTTGCACATGACTTGCAACAAATTCAAATGCACATGCTTATGTGTGTGTATGAGTGTGTGTATTATACTAATAATAATACTAAATACTTATATAACAAAAAAATATATGAGGAAGGAATAGCATTGGAAGTCCCTGCAAAGCAGTAGTTCGGTTGTAAGAAAGGTAATTAATCGATAAATTTAATTATTGTCGATAGATGAAAAACCCCTTTCCGAAAATTTACTATGTCCGTATGAGAATTTGTATGCTATGTATAAAGATAATCGGATCAATGTCGAGAAATGTCTCATTTAAAATGTAAAGTCATCAAAGGCCCTGAGATTTTGTTTTGTCAAAAATGTTGTTGTCAGATATCAAAGGGTTGAGCAATTATTGCACTTCAATCCGATTCTCGATTCAACTCCCAGCTTATGGTTAATTTTTGTATATATCTTTGTTTTAAACATATATTTTTCTTATTAAAGAGAGAAATAAACTTATGGATAAGGAGAAATTTGGGAATGGCAAGAGAAGCTACAATTGCAAGGCTGCTTTCTCTGATGAAGTGCGTCGATTAATATTCGATGTGCTACTTTAGGGAATTCCCACTATTCAGTTTTGTCAACAACAAATAAATAGCTTCAATTATATAATTATTTGTCGTAGGTTGAGACATTTATGTACCCTTACCAATTTGTATCAATTGAATAATGACTGACTTTTTACCATTGTTGTTGTTGCAACGCGAAATGATTGCTATTTCTTTATATGTTGCTGTAAAAAATAAGCAAGAATACATTGAATGACTTCTCGTGGAGATGTGCTCCATATTTCTCATATTATATTGTTAAATCAAAAGGAATGTGCTATGCGTCTCCAATTTATAAAACTAATTTGGATGAAAGCTTTAACAAAGCAAGAAACGGCTAAAGAAATCCAACTTAAACCAAACCGAATCGAACTTAAATTGTTAACTAATAAAAATATTTATTTATTATTTATTATGTATATATGTATTTCACTTACCACGTGGACATTTGCAATCGTAGGTGAGTCCGTTGGCGCGGCATGTGCCACCGTTTTGGCAGGGTGACGGCGAGCAGGGTTTGTATTTGGTGTCACAATCCTTGCCAGTGTAGCCAGCAGGACACATGCATCTGCAGGGATTGAAGAGGTTTAAAGTTATTAGAAGCGTAAATAGAACGATGCACCAAAGTGAAATTAAAGGAGACTGCATTGCCAAGCAACAACAACTAATTGTGCAACGTGCAGCGATGAAACACCGAAACGTGCAACTTCCTTTCGAGCGAAATGTGTGTCTTGTGTTGGACTTGGTTGTGGCATGCGCCTCTGTTCGTCCAGCTGCTAATCTACAAATATCTCTTGGCTCTACTCTACTCTAAGCCTGATCTCTCTTTTCTCTCTTCTATCGCTTTCTCTCTCTCTCTCTCCCTCTCTCTCTCTCTCTCAACTCTATATTTGTCTCCCTCTCGGCCTGCTCGTTGATCGTTTGTTGCCCACAATTACTCAGAGTTGGTGGCATTAACCGGTTTTATGGGGCTGGGTGTACACAGAGGGCCACAACAATAAAAAAAAAAAACCCAATATGTACAAAAGTGCTGATAGCTACTATTTTCTTCTTCTTCCTCTTCTTCTTCTTCTTCTTGTACACGTTTTTTATATGTTCTTATTATTACTATTATTCTTTTTTATTATTATCATTTTTATTTGTTTTATTATTTTTTATATTTTTTTTTTTAATGATGTTTCTCCTTAATTCTTTCTTCTGTTGGGGTATTTTGATTTTTGGCCACTATACCCTCAAATTGTTTATGTTATACATTTATAAGAAAACGAACAACAACAACAATAACTCAGGGCACAAGACAGAAACGTGGAAGAGACTGCAATGTCTCTTGAGAACCGCTGAGACATGTATAATTGAGAGAATTGTTCAAACTGGTTAAGCGCTGATCGCTGTAAAAGGCATCTGTTACCCCTTTATTGCAACATGCCCCAACCCCTTCACCTTTCCCTCACACAACTCCTCCACGCCTACCCCCGAAGACGGTCACTAATTAAGACCATTAAGAGCATTTAATGAAATTAAACAATTAAAACGCTTAAATAGGCAATGGGCTCCGAGTTTGGCCACAATGCTCTTGAGGGATCTGGCCAATGAACTGGGCTCCGTTGAGCACCCCCTTTGATCCACCTTTTGAGGCTGCTGCTGCTGCTGACCAAATTACACATCGAAAATTGCTTCACCTTCGCTTTGGGCGAAACACAAAAAAAAAAAAAAAATAAAAAATAACACAAAAAACACAAAACAAAAAAGTAACCGACTAAATTCAAAATTGATTTTTGATTGACATGTGAAACTCAGCGGGCCAATGGCCCTAAGCCAGGCGTTGATGATGAGGCTGAGGATCGGTGGTTTGCTGGATTGGTAGATCGGTAGATTGGTGGGTCGATGGCGGTTTGGTGGCACACAAAATGAGGCAGAGACAGCGGCAGACAGACCCTCCACAATGTTTTCTTTTTTTTTCTTTTTTTTTTTTGGGGGGGGGGGGGGGAAGAAGCTCATCTTCGTTGAATCATTAAGTTGATTTGTGAGTGCACTCGTCGCGTGAGCGATACACGTTTGAGTCCATTGGCCATTGTACATCAACTTCTGAGTACAACAACGAGTTGATTCGTATTCACTTCATGGACACACTACGCTCACACTCATGAGTGTACTCAGAGAGTGTACTCACGCGATTTATTGACATTCTTTGGAATTTATCGTTCCGCTATCATCATAATTACTGGTTAGCATGTTTAGCAGCGATATTCATGAATATATTCGAATGCACTCACAATTGGTTTACTTGCATGCCTGTACGCACTTATACCTAATATTTATTCGTTTCATGTGCAACAATGAAACAACAGTGAGTGCCCCACAAATGCAATCAATTATTTAATGAGCATATTCATACTGATATCGAATAAAAAAGTATATTTTTTTTCGGCAAATTCAATTGCTTGTTTGCTGCAACGATAAATCTTTGCAAATGACATGAAATACGTTTTGGTGAATATATATATATATATATATATATATAATTGGTTGCCTATTCACTTGAGCACTCATTGATATTCATATGTTTTGGCATGACTAAGCTGCCGCTGTCAACTAAATTAACGATTTTATATCGCTTGCAAAACATTTGAATAACGTTTTATTTTTACGCATAAAGACAATAAAATTTGCAAGACAATGTGAATATTATGCGAATGATTTGAGTGCCTTCAACGGTGGCAGCGGCTAAATGATGGGCCATTGACAAAAAGGAATCAATAGCTGGATGCCATCAAATATGTCAACTTAACGATCCAATTGCAATTTATTCGAGTCGTGGCTAGACGAGCTAGTTGGTGTTGTTAACTTAAGCACATCCTACAAATGATCAATTAGTGACAACAAAGACAGAATCGAACCTTTGCCATAAATGTTTATGCTAATTGACCAGCCAAATGCCAGTTCTTTTGGCTGATTATTCAAATAAGTCAAAGAAAAAAAAGAGGAACACAGTAAAACACATGTTCATGTCGCACTTTTCAGCTCGAATGAGTATCTATTTCAATATCGAATACGCTCTGATCTCAACTGAGAGAATCGGGTATATTGTGGTTATATGCACTGATTTATATATAGCTTAATTTGTGGGTATCTAGCAATTTGTAGGTATGTGTTTCAAATTAAATATGCAAATGCTGTTAATGAAATAATTTAATAGACATGTCGAAGCAACGAACCAGTTGAGTGGATAGGTGAGGGGAGGATAGCAGAGGAGAGGAGAGGCGAGCTGCGATAACAAAGCGCCGGAAATTTCAGTTAGTTGCCGCGTTTCTATTGACGCTATTTAAATGTAAGTCTGCCTGATTTAACTCAATAGTCAAATTTTTTGTTTTTTGTTTTGTATATTTTAATTAGAGTGGAAACGTTGTTGGACCAATTGCCAATTGGTTGTTGTTTCACTGTTTTGGCCACAAAATCAATAAACTGTTTTAATCGCTTTTCGATGCTAATGCGTATTTGGGTCTAAACAATGGTGGCTCCATCGAATTCGATTTTTATAAATTATTAGTTTTAAATAGTCATTAATTTGGCGCACAGTCCGCAAATGGTTTTTGTGTATTTATTGTTGTTCTTGTTGTGGTCCATAAATTACATAAATATGCAAATGCTACGATCTGTTTTATTTGATGTCGCCTCTTTCGTTGTCCCTTTCTCTCTCTCTCTCTCTCTCTCTCTCTCTCACTCTATAATCGGAACGTGTCTGATCTTTTGTCGAACAAGCAACCAAATTTGCACTTGTCATTCGCTGATTTATGTACTAAATTCATCAATGACACTGACTGAAAGTGATGCTCAAATGGATGACTCTGTTTTCATTTTATCTTTTTGCTACAATTCATCTGGGCTAAAAGGCAAAATGAGGCCTTAACCTAATCGATATATTATATGTAAATGCGTCTCCTTTTTGACTATTAAACATAAATGTAATACTCACTGATAGGAGCCATGCGTGTTGACACAGGTGCCACCATATTGGCAAGGATTTGATTGGCACTCCTCCACATCCTCGGAGCAGGTGTAACCCGTAAAACCAGGCGGGCAATGGCAACTGAAGCTGCTGCTGCCGGCCATTGCGGAACAGGTGCCCCCATTGCGGCAGGGTGAGCTGGCGCACAGATTCTGTGTCTGGCAGTGTTCGCCTGTTTGGATTGAGATTAGTAATCGAATGAGGCAGATGGCATTATATTATTTATGGGCAGACTACTTACCCGTATAGCCATTGGCGCAGATGCAACTGTACTCCTGGAGCGTCTTCAGCTGGCAAGTGCCGCCATTGAAGCAGCGCGCCTGATCGCAGGCATTCGGCACTGCGATCTCGCAGAGTGACTCCTCAAAGCCGAGCGGGCACAGGCACGAGATGCCTGGCCGGCCATTCCGAAAGGCCACCTGACAGGTGCCGCCATTCTGGCAGCGTCCGTGGCCCGTCAAACAGGGATTCCGATGTTCACAGTAGTCGCCAACGTAGCGTGTATCGCAACTGCAATAGATTCAAAACAGATTCCCATATAGAAAGAGGATAGATTATAGAGTAGTTTGTGTGTATGTGATTTATGTGTGTGTGTGTGTGTGTATGCATAATGAATACATGCATTTATCTAGTTTACGAACTAAGTTCAGAGCGGCATCGCCATCGGCATGTTGCAGTCAGATTTGCGGCGGCTGATTTGTGTCTATTGATAAGCGCTAAAGTGTTAAACCAGTTGACAAGATGACAAACCGACAAACTTGCCTCATTTCCGCAAGCCAGTTGCAGCAGTTGCCACAATATCGATACGAAACGCATATAAATCCATATATATTTAAGAAGCTTTCTTCTCTCTCTCTCGCTCTATATATATATATATATATATATATATATATTTATATATGTTTTATATATATATTTTTACATAGTTATATGCATTTTGCTATTATTTTCTAGCTGTTCTCGTTTCAGCGAAACAATAAGCATCTCAAAATTTAGGTTAATAAATTTATTTATGGCAATATTCTTTGGTGACTTTATGATTTGTTTATTTAATAGCTTAATACAACAATAAACTTGAGATTTAAAATCAAAGTTAAAGAAAGATATCTCCAGACCTAAGTAAAACTCAACAAGTTTGATACAGTTTTTTTTTCATTATAACGTAGAATAAAATATAAGAACATTTTTTTCAATATTTTACTGGATTGAGAATACTACAATTCTTTGGCAACTGTTTATCGAATCAACGGGATGGATAGTGCCTCAAATATGTTGTTTAGTCCAGGAGTAGGGCAATTTAGGGATAACAAGTTCATGCCTGAAATTACGACTCCGATTAGCTAATTGACTATAAAAATATATTTACACCACATCCACATAATCAATGATAGCAATCGCTTAGCAATCGCTTAAGTAGCCACAATTGTATATCAAAGAGTTTGATATTCTGGCCAAGTGTTAAAAAAAAACACACAAAAAATGTCCAGAAGAGCAAATTGCTCAAACATCAATGCGTGTTTGTCTCATTAAAATGGCCAACAGCAGAAACAACAATAACAATAACAACAAACGAACAACAAGAAATTAGCAAAGTAATTGCAGCCAATGAATGCAGCGCCAGGGCGCACTTCGATTGCCAATGACGATGACGATGGCGATGACGATGACGATGGCGATGGCGATGGCGATGGCGATGATGATGTTGTTGCTTTTGTTGACGATAATAATGATGATGCTGATGATGATGATGATGGTTATAAGCGAGTTGAGGCTAAAGTCGAACGACAACTTGCACATTGTTGTTTTCCCTTGAGAAAACAATTTTTATGTACGGTAATTTGTGCGCGATCTTGATTGCATATTAAATTTTCATCGAAACCAAAGTCAAAGCCAGATACGGCAAAGCAATGAGAAAATTACACGCATTTCAGCAATAGCAGCACCAACAGCAGCATCCCAATAACAGCAACAACAACAACAACAACAACAACAACAACAACGAAGATGAAGTTGAAGAAGAAGCAGTAGCAGAAGCCGAAGCAGAAGCAATGAATAATCATTAAGGCGACTTCTGCTTTGGCCACTGGCTTTACAGAAAGACAAAGAGAGAGAGAGAGTGAGGGAGAGGGAGAGAGAGATGCAAAAGGAGATGAAGAGAAAGAGTTGCGCAGACTGGATTGGGAAACGGTTTTTCTTTGGCGCTGGCACTTACCGTTACAAGTGTGTGAAAATGCTTTAGATTTAGCATTAATTTGTATCACACATAACCTCACAAAATGCCCAGCCTAACCTCACTTTCGAGTGCGCTGCGATTGTGTGCGTGTGTGTGTGTGTTTGTGTGTGTGTGTGTGTTTGTGTGTGTGTGTGTGTTTGTGTATGTGTGATCTTTATC
This sequence comes from Drosophila melanosoma, assembly GCA_035042045.1. Taxonomy (NCBI): domain Eukaryota; kingdom Metazoa; phylum Arthropoda; class Insecta; order Diptera; family Drosophilidae; genus Drosophila; species Drosophila melanosoma. Next base: position 1,051,375 of record JAWNLY010000179.1, read on the forward strand.
GAAGCTGTAGGCAAAACAGTTAGTAACATGTTGCTTGTTGGCTTGAGAAATCGATGTTTAGCCACCGCTGCTGCTGCTATGGCTGCTGTTGCGGCTTAAAGGCAGGCCAAAATGAAACTGAAACAAGCAGCGGACAACGGACAACGGACAACAGACAGCGGACAGCGGACGGCGGAGAGCGCTGCCTGCCTGCCAAACGGACTCCCATTCAAATGAGGTGTCAAGCGTTTTTCGCCGCTGCTATCGAAAAAATTAATGTAATATAAATTATACACGGGCGAGTTGAGCTGCGCAAACTTGCAGCTGAGCTAAGTCGAGTCGAGTTGAGTTGAGTTGAGTTAGAGCTGAGCACAGCTGAATTGAGTTGGGCCTGTGCTTTGAGAGTTTTGCTGCTTGCTTCCCAGTTCCTAACTTGTTTCAGCCTGTGTGTATGTGTGTGTCTATGTGTGTGTGTGTGCAGGAAAAAAAAAAAAGAGCCAAGTACAAAACGAAGAAATAAATGAAAACGTGACTAGCATTGGTAAATAAAGCAAACCATCCAGCGGACAGGGTGTGTTTAAGCCTGCTAGAGATGGGCGCGTGACAGCTGTGTGACGTCACGAGTCCAATTCTCGTTCTCAACTCGTTCCCATGTTCGTTCGTCACATATTGCGGTGAGTTCTGAGCAACTGTGGTGTGTTTCGTATGTAATTACACAAATATTTATTTGCAAACGTCTGGTCTGGTGAGTATATTTTCAAAATCAAAAAAATCTATGCACAGGACCAATGGTTTTTTTTTTGTTTTTTTTTGGTGTGTATTGAATTTTTTTTCTAATAACCTATAACGTCACGTTCACATCAAATCAGAAATCAACATCACGATCTTTATAAGATCTGCGCCGCACACACAACAAATAACAACAAAATTGTTTGCCTTGTGTGAGAAAAATGCATTTGGCATGTTCGTTCAGTAGTCTCAATCGCTGTCGCTGGCGATTTCAATTTGCGGTCGAGAAACGCAAGAGAGATAGAGAGAGAGAGAGAGAAATGTTTGTAATCATAACTTTATAAAGCTTCAGTCACAGCTTCTCACGAGCGTAACCACAGCAGCAGCAGCAGCAGCACTAACAACTTGCGGCTATCGAATGTGCAGCAGTGCAACAGAGGTAAGTCGGTATCCATAACCAGAAGATGATTTAATGTCTTTGCCCGATGATCAGTCATCTTTGCTCTGGTCTCTGGTCCATGGACTATGGCTTCCACCAAGCCAGCTGCAGATCTAACCCAATGTGTGCAAGTACAACGCCTAGTTAGCTAGCTGCCTGCCTGCCTGCCTGCCCGCCTCCCTGCCGTTCTGCTTGCCTCTTGTTGCTGTTGCTGCTGCGGCTGCTGCTGCTGCTGCTGCTGCTGCTGCTGACGTTGTAATGCTGTCTTTTGGTATCTAATTTCTGCAGAGCAATGCAATTCACACGCTAACCGCCAACCGTCGCGACTCTCGGCAGCTGGCGACGTTTTCCACTGAACCAACACATATCAAGATCAACTAAGACTACTACTCCAACAACTACTACTACTACTACTACTACTATGTCTATGCGCATGTAGAGCCTGCCTGGGGGAACTTTATTGAGAAGCTCGAGGAACTGAGGCAGTGCCGAAAAATGCTTATCGCACAGCTAGCATCGCTGTCAATGTGTTCGAGAGCCTGCCGTCGTCGCAACGGCTGCTGAGTCTCGGCCAAGTAGCTGCAATTAAAGGCTCGGTTCGGTTCGCTCTGGAGCCAATCGACTCCATTCGACTCGACTTGACTTTGGCCTGGCCTGGCTTGGCTTGGCCCGGCCCGGCCTGACTTGGCTCGTTGACAAAAGCGCCCAATTAAAGCATAATTTTCTTTTTATTTAGCCAAAAAGGCAAGCAATCATGCTGATGCTGCCACAGCATGATATTGATCTTTACAGCAAACTGTTGTTGCTGCTGCTGCTGCTGCTGCTGCTGCATCGGCTACCCGACCCTTAACTGCACTGATGAGTTGCAACATTAGTGGCCGTTGCTGCTGCTTCTGCTGTTTGCGTGACAAGTGCGTGCTTTGTGCAATAAGTCAAACTGCTGATCTTTTTTTGCATTTAGTGCATTTGCCAAATTGTTGCAAAAACAAGGCAGCGTCATTCATTCGATGTCCACACAAAGATCATTCACTATACTAATCAAGCCAGCTGAACTATCTATGCCACATGGGGTTATCAAAACAGTTGCAACACTTTGTTGTCTGACTGAGCACCATTTTTTAAATCAGATATAAATTCAGATTAGCGCTCGTTACGCTTCATGGAATCATAGAGCATCGATCAATGTCGAAACTGGAGATTTACATTTTGCTAATAATCAAGTTTAAATAGTCTTCAATCATGAATTGAGTTGGAAAGTGCAACGAAAATAGTCGCATCTCTGTATATGAAGTTAATCTGTATGTCGAGTATGTATCTGAAAAGTGAATATAATTTGAAAGCCAACAAATGGAATATGTCACCAAAAGGTTCAACCAGCAATACATAAACCAATGTCACGCGAAACATTTTTAAGATGCTTTTTCTTGTCTTTCGCGTGGATTGTGTTCACCTCGGTTCTGTTTTTTAAGTAGTGGTTTTTGTTAATTGTTGTTTTTTTCTTCTTTTTTTTTTTTGAGCAAACAGCGCACACTTCTCACATTACCAACATGCCATGGCTGTTGTGCATGTTTTTCACGTGAAGAGCTAACAATGCTTGCACAGGGCATGGCGGTGTCATAGCACCAAAAACTGGGCAGGTGCAACATGCACCAGACAACAACAACAACAACAAAAACAATTATAGCAGAAGCAGAGCTAAGTCGACTCTATTGCCGTAGTATGTCAATGTGCCATTTTGAGTCACTGTTCTCTATGTTGCCTCATGTCAGGCTGGCTATCTCCATCACTTGCTCTTGCTCTATCTGTCTATATATATATCTAACTCTATTTGCCTCTGCATTTCACCCCAGACATTTATGTATCTATGTATGTGTATACATATGTACTCATCGGTATTTGCTTAGCAGCTGAATTGAGCTCTTGGGTATATGGCTATAACTTCAGCTTTGGGCTGAGCAGAGAAGCAGACACGTTTTTTTGTTTTTATTTTATTTTTTTTCGACAAACGAAAAATGCGTGACCCGACGGCTGAACTACAAATTTTACACCAAATTTCTTTCCGCTTTGCAAGCTGTCCATGTCCATTCAGTCATCCATCTATCCATCCATCTTTCTATCCATCTATCTACATGCCACGCCGCACTTTCAGCTGTGCGTTTTCATTTCGTTTCGTTTGCTTTTGTCTGCTGCACATGCGCAGGTAACAAAACAAAAAGAGATGAAAAGAAAAATGCATATTTTACTGGCACCGGGCTCGTCAAATGCATTACAGGTAGTATTCGAGAGCAGCAGCGACCTTTATTTATAATGCATCAATGCGTCAACACACACTTGCCGCCATGTTGCGCAACATTGTTGCCAGCTGAATAATTCCTATGTTAGCTGCTAGCTTAAGCAATCTACTTAATTATTGCAATTATTGTTATCGAATTCAACCATCAACAATTTATCAATAATATCATTAAATATTGATATCAATATCTGTTTAAAATCGATTGTGATGGCAAAAAGGAAGTTTTATTTGAATGAATGTGAATATATTTTTAGTAATTTGAAATTATTCAGAGAGTAACTCATTAAAATGATATATAGTTATTTTGGCTACTATTCATATATTTTTGTAGCACCAATAAAAAAAATATAAAAAAAAACTAACTCGTCAACTTATTACAAAAAATGACAAAGCAGTGCAATAAGCCACAAAAAAAATAGAGACTGCAACATGGTCATAATGTGACAGGGCATGGGAATTATGGCAGCTGTCATCATCGTCAGAGCTCACATGGATCTGTCTGTCTGTCTGTCTGTCTATTTGTCTGTCTGTCTATCTGTTTTGCTTGTTATGACATGGCCCAAAACAATGCTAGATTTATGAAATGCAATACAATGCGCCTCTTTCAGACAGCGCCGCTGAAACTTTGACTCTGCCTTTCAGAGTCATAATTAAATTTTTTTTGGTTTGTCTCAGTTGCAGCTCCCTTAACTACTTCACCTTCTCGTCTCGTCTCGTCGCGTGAGACGTGAGAATGCGCAATATACGATAATTGAGTTTCAATAAAACGTTTTAATTTGACATCAGACAGAGAGCGACAGAGAGACTGCAACGCTATAAAATGAAATCAAGCGACTTGAAATGATTTCAAAAACGAAAAGGAAAACAAAAAACTGCGAAAAAAAAATGCACAACAAGGAATTTTGTACGCCAACGCCTTGGCCGCAAAAAAAAAGGGAGCGCAAAATGAAGAGCAAAAAGGGTTCGCTTATTGGTTAGTCCGGTTCAGGTGTGTGCGTGTGTGTGGTACGTGTGTGTGTGTGTGTGTGTGTGTGTGTGTAGCAACAATTTATGGGCATTGCTGTTGCTGTATAAGGCAAGAATGTACAATGCAAGCGGAATGCACAATAAACATTCGCTACGCTGTTGGGAATGGGCTGAAACTGAACTGCGACCAAAACTGGGGCTTGCTCGGGGAGTAGCTGCTGCTGCTGTTGCTGCTGTTGCTGTGGCTATTGCTGTTTCTGTTTCTGCTGCTATAACAAATCAACGGCAACACAGAAAAGCAATCAAAGCAGGTTGCAAACAAGTTTCGACTCGCTACTCTGAAACTTGGGGACCTGAAGCTGCTTTGCTGCCCTGCTGATAAAAATCGAAGGATGCGCCACAAAATGGCCGCCAGCTGACGCTCTCTAAATGTGTCATCATCAGTAGCAGTAGCAGCAGCATGCAGCAACAGCAGCAGCAGCAGCAGCTTCTCCCGACTGTCAGCTAACTGTAACTGGACCATAAAAAATGCTGCTGCTGCCGTGTTAACTGAAGACGCTTAAAAGATTAGCGCGGCATTTGCTTTTGACTTTTGTGCTTGGGCATTTTCATTGTCATTTCCTTTCGGTCAGCCCTGTTTCTGTTTGCTTTTTAGATACAAACACACACACACACACACACACAGAGACATACACAGAAAGAGCACCCGACTGTTTTGCTGCTGTCGTGCTTAATGATGAGTTAATTAAAGTAATTGCAGACAGAGCTTGAAAATATTTAACTTTTTGTTTTGAGGGCAAAAGAGCAGGTAAAGGCAAGCAGCAACAAGATAAGTCAAGGCATGGTGAGACGTGGCTAAGACGGCGGGACAGGTAAGCAGCATATAATACATATATGTATATATGTATATGTACATAGATAGACACATACATATATATAATAAGAGGAAAGCCAAAAAGAACATTTCAAGTGCAAAGCGTGTGAGCCGAGAGTTAAAATAAAAAGCAGTTTTTGTTATTTTTCTTCTTCTTCTGCTGCTGCTGTGCCGCTCGTCGTGTGGGGAAATGAAATTAAATGAAAATATACAAACAGGCATTAAGCAGTATACACACACACACACACACACACACACACATTCAGTCACTTTTCTCTACCTCTTGCTGGCCCGACTGTCTGGCTGTGCATGAAACAATGAACTGCTGCGCTGCACAATACAAAACGAAAGACTTAGGCAACGAACTTGCCTCGAGCTTACACCAAACAAAAACAAAACGAAAACTAAGCGAACAAAATTCTTTTCGCCTTCGTTTTCGACCTGTTGCGGGTCAGCAATTCAGTGCCAAGACGCCTTTTTGCTTTTGCGAACTGTCACTGAGCAAACTGCATTGTGATAAGCACTTTTCACAAATTGCAGGCACCACAATTGGTTTGATAATGCTGGCTTAATCCGTTAAAATGGCTGGGAAGAAATGAATGCGAATGTAAACGGCTCATTCAATTCCCAAAAAAAAAAAATACAGCTTTTTAAATTAAGTAGTTGATAATTGAGATCGGTTGCTTATTTGTGGTTGCGCAGAAATAATTCTGGTGGTTGCAGTTGAAAAGAGTTTTGAATAACAATTCCAGCAGCTCAAGAGGAAAAATGTTCTAGAAATAGTTTTCGAGCTACTTGTCTTTAAAAGATAAATCGAAAATTGTTAAAGCGTGCATTTTTTTTTTTTTTGGATTAACAACAATTTCTGTTGCCAAATATTTATATGGCCAGCCAGGCAGCCAATGACTCATGTACAGCTACAGCAGCATCAACATGAACATCAAGCTCATCACAGTTTTAGCTTTTTTTTTCCTGTTTCTTTTCTCTTCTCAAGGCACATTGTTGATGATTGTTGATTGCTAGTACTTCAAAGTAAAATTTTCAATATGCCGCATTTGTTGCCTAAGTCCACATTTTTTCAAAGACGTTTTTATTTTTCTTTTTTTTTTTTGTGGTGGGAGCTGCTTATTAACATGTCATAAACCGCAAGTAAAACACAAAAAAAAAAGATGGAAAGATTGAAGGAGAAAAAACGCTGGCCACACAATACAGATCGATAAATAATAGACGAAACATTTGATGGCAAGCAACAGATGATGATTAACAACAGCCGGCAGCGACTTTTATTGAGCCACAAACAAAAAAATTCATTGTTCTGGGTCTGTTGCGGTCTGAGTTTTAGTCTTCAGTCTTCAGTCTCCCGTCTCCAGTCTCACTCAAGTGCATAATTGTGCGAGCGCCCATCTCTGTGGGCGATCCATGCCAACCCAAAAATGGACTCGAACATGACATTTGACATGGCTAGAGAGTTTATGTTGCTGTTTGCTGTTAGCTGTTTGGCTGTTGAACGGGTAAACGGGCAATAGACCCAATCAAAGCAAATCAAACGTCTCGCTGACATAAACGGCTGTAAGATCTGCAAACGTCGCGGCGTCGTGTCCTGCACACAGGCCATCAACTCGGGCAATCAAGTCAATTAAACAAACAACCAACAAACTCAGAGAGCTGAGCCCGATTCACTCTGATCGTATCAAGCTGATCGGTAAATGGCCAAAAATAAACACAGTGCTCCGTGCTCCGTTTGGCAAAATCTCGTGAAATTCGCAAAATTTGCAAAATAATCATTGAGCTCTGCAACAATTCGAAAATCAAGACAAAATGCGGTAAACATACCCCACAGCTGCTAGCAAAGATAATAAAAACTGGAACAACAGCAAAGTTTGATATGCCAAAATTGAAATACCCTTGCATTTTAGCCACTCAACTAAAACAACTCAATTATTATCAAGATATACTTAAAAAAAACAAAAAAAAAATACCTACACTCATCTGATGCCGCCTCTAAACTTTCTTTAGTAAATGGTTTGTCAGTCGACTGAAAGTGGCAACAACAATTGTTTGTCTACGTTAACATTTTTTTGTTCTTTTAATTCATTAGACATTTCGTGACAAAATCAGAATACCATTTTTATGGAAAGGGTATAAATGCATACGCGCCAGTCTGAGCGCGATCCTCTAATAGCTCAAGCTCAGTTTAGGCAACAGTTACTGTTTCCGACTCAATGGTTGCCAAAGTTCAAGCGATGTTATCGCACATTCAGACAGAGGGAGAGGTACAGAGGCAAGAAAGAGAGAGAGAGAGAGAGAGTGGAAGAGAGAGAGAGAAGGTAGATCAGTTACATATGTAAAGACTGGAATGAAGTCTGTGGCTTGATCGTGCCGTTGATGATCAGAAACAGAAACCGAGCCAACGGTAGAGTCTCAGTCTGAATTGCGCACAAGACCCAAAAGAGACAAAGAGGCAAAAATGTACTGCCAGCCACATGGTTTGATCATCAGCAACGATCGCCGAGTCAGTCCAGAGAAAATGTCGTTAAACCAACGACAGCAAAACAAAATACACACACATACATATATATATATATATATATATATGTATATATAAATCGCATTTTTGGACTAAAAGCTTAAGCGCTTTTATGTAATTGCCTGCTAAAGATAGTGATAGCAAAATAGTCAAACAAGTCGACAGTTGCCGAGGAGTGGAAAAGGTAGAATTGGCTGTGTTTACTGCTGCCAAGAGAGAGAGTTGAGAGAACAACGTGCCCCAAACAGGCTAAATAGTCAATGAATGTTCTCGCGATCAGCGCTTTATGTCAGAGATCATGTGTCGAAGCAATGACAGACTCTCAAGTGAACTATTTACAACCATTATGCGCTCAATGAAAGCGCCCCCAATCGTGCTTTAGATCTCACACACAGATCACATTGATTGCTGTGCACTGATCCCCGATCATAGCTGTGATTGTGCGAGAGTTGCGTTGACAATGGAATCGATCTTTAAGACGAACTCTTTCCAGTAACGCTTGCGCTTGTTCAAGTCGGTTACACGTACCGAGTTTTAATTATGCCATGTTCGTTGACTCGTTAAATTTTGACAGACTCCATAAACAAAAATAAAAAAAAAAAAGAACAGAGTCAAGTAAGTGCTCGACTCGTCACAGCCATCCTCAAATCATAACTCAGCTCAAGTTATGCGTTTTGTACGTGCCATTTGTTTGAGGCCGCATTCGCATTTGATTTATGACAAAAACATACCGAAAAACAGACTAAAAAATAACAAAAAAAAATGCAATGCCACAGAATAGACAAAAAAAAACAAAAAAAGGACAGCTACAACTGCCACTGAAAAAATTAAGCGGAAAGTGCGAAAATGGCGGACAAATCAGAAAAAGTCAGCAAAAACACGAACCGAAGTCGTTCGTCATCATTCGCCAACAATTGTTTGTCACATTTGCGATTTTCTTCTGTCATGCAGGGAAATTTCTGTTCATCATTCATTACAAACAACCTAGGCAAAGTATATTTTTTTTTTGTCAACTTTGTCAGGCACTGAAGAAAGTGTGTGAAGTACACATATTCTTGATCTGTATCACTAATCGATACTCAGTTTTAAAACTATCTTGATGAAAATTAAAGCATATACTTCAAAGTGTGTCAGAAGAAGAACAGCATACAATATTTATATAATAAATCATTTAGTGTTCCGATCACTATATTCTGCAGCTGGCCCAGAAATAATTCAACGATTTAAATTGAAATTTAGTTGTGGGCAATTTAACTCCGGTTTGCTTGGGTATGTAATCTTTGGCGTACCAAAGATTCAATATTTTTTTTGCTCCTCTTCTTGTCTTTAACTCATTGTCCAGACGTGTCTCAACCTAATTTAGGTTCTTGTCGTTTTGTTTTTGAAGATGCTTCGGGCCTCCATATGATGGAAGCCTCAATTTAAATTTGTGGGTTTCTGTTGCGTGTGTCCTTGGAACGTACATTATACGTAAGTATAACGTCGGCCGATGCTGTCAACCAATTGATTGACATATGCAAATTGCTGCTATAAATTCGGTAGTCCAAAAAATACCCCATATGCTAATCATTAAGCAAATCAATTTAAGTTGATGGCAAATATTTGACTTTCAACCCGCACCACACTATTTGCGCACTCACGTCGCCGACTTGTATTAATTTGCATAAATTGACAGGCCTCTTCTCAAAAACGAAAGACAGAGCCCACGAACATTGTAACCTGGGCCTAATTAATGATTGCTTCCTTCCGCAACCATAAACTGGAATTCGCATGGGACTTTTTTATTTGCTCTGTTTGCTGGGAATGTGTTCAAGTTGTACTTACGCGCAGTAGGATTTGCCATTTGTCTGGGTGATGCATGTGCCGCCGTTCTTGCAGCCCAATGTGGTGCAGGAAATGACCAGGGAGGAGGAGCTGCTTTCTGTAATGGCAAGACAAGATGGGAATATTTTAAGATATCGCTTTTATATATTACATTACAGTAACTAAGTAAAGTTGAAGGTAAAGTTCTAGTTGATTGTAGCACTAAATTGTGATTGTGTTGATGATATTTGACTTATTTAATGTGTGCTTAAAGTAGCCTATAATTTTGAACAATTATTTTTTTTAAATATAAATAAAATAAATATTAATAATATAATAATGTAGAATCTTGTTTCGTGTTGCAAACAAACAAGTAAATTTTAACAAAAGTAATGAAGAAGCAATAAAACAAGCACTTTGTAACTAAAGTTCATTGCACTTGAACTACCTAACCAGCGAGCGCAGCAGTAATAAAAATTCAAAAATATAAAAAAATTAAAACTAAAAATACAGACTTTTGCAAGCAAGCAAAAAAAGTGAAGAAGAAGAAGAAGAAGCAAGACAAAGCGCGGAATATGATTATTTTTCATTGTAAAAATGGCACACACACAAATTAAACAAACGCGCCGCGCGCCAAAGCGCCCCAATGTTTGCTAATTGGGCGTGTGGCGATTTCCTGCCACGACGTCGAGCTCACCGTCCCGGGGCAGCGGTGGGGGAGGGTGCTAGCGGGTGAAGGGACAATAGGCGACAATAAGTTTTGATTGCCCAGCACAATAAATGACTACTCTGTTTTCGTGACGCGTCAAACGACAAAAATGAGACAACACATATATAAAAATATATATGTGTATATATAAATATATATATGTATGAATATTAATATATATATATGTATATATAGAAATATATATATGTGTATATATAAATATATATATTGTTGATATATCATAAAGTATGCCTTGCAGCAGCAATTTAAGGCCCCTCCATCTCCCTTTTAGCAATATTAACAACCCTTTTTTTTGAACCGCTTTCAATGAGCGCTGACTGTGTGCCGCGCTTCGCATTCGGAATGTGCAACACGAAATTGTCGCGAATACGTAAACATAAATTTCGCATTTGAATGATCGATGGCAGAGATTCAAAAAAAAACAAACAACTCGGCATAAATCTTGGCCTGATAAAAACCCATATGTACAAACAAACAAACAAACACACACACACACACATGTTTATACATTGCAATACTGAGCGAATTTTAAAGCCTGAGTCATACGAGTCGTGTGTATAATATTGCGAAATTTATTGCAAACAGCAGCAAACAAAACAAGAAGCCGTCAGCAACATATGTTGCTATACATTGTTGATTCATTTTCATTTCATTATTATCATTTTTTTTTCTTTTGTTTTGCAACATTCTCTCGCCAGCTGCGCTCTGCCTGGCTCTCCTAAGCCTGTGTGTGTGTGTGTGTGTGTCAACTAATTGACCTCAATTAGTGCAGCAAAAAGTTATAACAAAATAAAAAAAAATAAAACATTCAGACAACTAAAAATGCTTTATTCGTATTTGTTGAGGTGCGGCTCACGAGTTCAGAGAAAGAACAAATACGCCGAGCATATTATTTGCATCATTATCATAAAGTCTGATTGAATAATATTTTTTTTGTTGCATGTTTTAAGTTTTTTTTTTTTGCTAAAATACACTTGATAAGCTTATGAACGAAAATCAAGACTTAAACAAGTTGTTCAACTCAATTTAAACTTTACTAAGTGCCAACAATTATTGTTGTCAGCTTTTATTAATGATACCCTAAAAATTATAATGAAATGGGCATGGTGAAGTTGTGCAAAAGTCTGTGACAGGCAAGAGAAGACATATCTCCAATCCCATAAGGTATATATACGTGGCTGGCATCCGACGTACAAATTTAATAATAACTTATCGTATAACAAACGCAGTTCAAATTGACAAACTCTTAGTCGAGCTCTCTCGACTAAAACCTTCTTACTTGAGTTTCAAGCAATTATTTCATTTGAATTTAATTGATTCGGTTCTTATAGATCTTTTCCCTGAGATTAATATTCATATGCTTTATATGAACTAATTTCTGACTGCTATTTAACTCGCTGTTTACTGACTTGCTGGTGACTCATTTGGCCAGCTGCAGTTTATTTGCATGACTAAAAAATAAAAAAAAATGTCCACATTTTTTTGTTTGTTTTTTTTTTTTCTAGTTTTCTATTTGTCTTGGTTTCAGCTTTGTAATCGGTTTAGTTAGCCGCGGTGGGCGTGGTCAGCTTGGGTTTAAATGAATTAACCGACTGCTCTCTGGGCCATTTCAACGCTTCATCGATAGAGCGTGAAACGCTTTTAGTATTTTTTTTTTGTTTTTCAACATGATTTTTTTTTATTGCGTGTGATTTACCGCACAATGAAAAGCGCTTAACAACAACAACAACAACAACATGAACAACAAATATGTTGGCGCACTTGTTGCGAACGTTTAATCGGACGCTTGGCGATGCAGGCAAGTGTAACGTGTAAATTCATTACAACACCCTCACCCCCTCCTCTCCACCATACCCTTTCCAAACCCCACCCACTCCAGCTTTAAAGTGCTGTGCACACTCACATTTGATGCTTAGACAAATGAGTTGTTAATTGCTCGAAATTGTTGCTTGAAGCTTGCAACGAAATTGCTCATAACTAGGCTTAACTAGTACCATAATTAAAAAGTCAGCTGAGAAGGAGGTCTGACCATGGGTGGGAGGGAGGTGTGTGGCTATACATATATTGTGGCAATATATTTTCAGCAATTCCTCACGATTTGGTTTTAGAAGTCAATTAATATTATTTTTTTTTTTAAGTAATAACTATGCACTAATTAATTTAATATAAAATAATTTGACTTTTTTGTGCTATATAATGGGTTATTTATTAAAAATATATATATCTTGGGTCAAAACTATAGAAACATAAGATTCCATGAGACATTTTCTTTTATTTTGTAAATGTAAATATGTATTATTTAAAGCTGGTTTTTTTTTTATATTGCCAGTCATAATTAGCACTTTAATTTTAAGTGTCGCCCATTTGGCTTTTGTGCGTGTGGCAAGGGGTGCAGGCAAATGTCACTGGCCGCTATAAATGCCGCTTATCGAATTTACATTTTTGCGTTCCTGGCACACACAAACAAGCACAGACATGCGCGACATGAGCAAACAACTAGCAACAAAAGCCACCCAAAAACGCTATCAGCATAATAAGCAACAGTAGCAACAACAACAAAAACAACAGCAGCAGCGGTAAAACTGAAACTAAAACAAAGGCAAAAACTAAAACACAGAAAAAAAAACGTCGACAGCGACAAGTAAAATAGCAACAAAAAAACAAAACATAAAAGCAACAATAACAAAAACTACAACCTAAAAACAAAACCACGGCCGAAAATTTCTCACGCTTTTCTCCAGCTCTATCTATATATAAATATATATATATATATATATATATACAATATAGAAAAAAATAACATAAAATAAACCTATCGAAAAACCGCACAGCGCATTCACAAATACAAGCCGCAAAAATGAGAAATTTACAAATTATTTAAAAAACTAAAGAAACCAATTGTAAACCACATTAACAAATTTTTATGTATTTAATGCGGTGAGAAGTGGTTGGACATAGACGGAGTTGTTTTCTGGTATTAAATTAAATATTCTAATAAAATGCATATTCAAAATATTAGCACTGTCATCATATACCCTGTAAATACCCTGTATTTGATACAAAACACACTAATTACCAAACAGTCGAGTCTAATGATCTATGCATATGTGAATATTGTTGTTTTGTTTAACTTTATAATTGGTTCACATCAATATTGCAATATATGCTTACTGAGCCTTTTGTAGCATACATATCATCTCAGCGCTTTTTATCTTAAAGCACAGAAAATCGCGTCACAAATTCTACTGGGGAAACTTCGATACGTTCAAGTTCTCAGGCTTTATCGAAATATAAATTGAAATATGCGCAGAAACTACGTTAGGCAAAAAAAAAAAAAAAAAAAAAACATACAAAAAACGCATGCATGTTTCAACATGTTCAAATGTGGGGCGAGCATTATCTTGAGCGCTTAGACGAATTTCATTATGTTGCGTAAGCGATTCAAATGATCGTATTTAATTTCAACTGCAAAAATTTTTTTGTTGAGTGCCATGGTGTTCTAGCTATTTTGCCGGGTATTCAAAACTGGTCGCATTAACAACCTCTTTTTTTTTAGGATACTATTGAAATTGGTATGTTGTTTGAATTTCGAATTTCAAACTACCATGCAAACTCAAAATGATGATGATCTGCGATTTGCGATCTACGATCATCATCGTATTCAGTACATCTTAGATAAAGCTGCTATACATTATTTGACTGTGTAATGCGAAATTTGAAACTGGATGTTTATTAAGAGATCTTTGACTGATCGTTTCGCGTAGTTTCAATCCAGAGCTGCAGCAGCAGCAGCAGCAGTAACTTTGAGCAGCTGCAGCAGCAACAGCAGTAGCTTTGAGCACTGGGGATCAGTTCTGATTGTCAGCATTTTCAATTTGTATGCTGATAAAACTATAGCTTATGGAATTGCGACGCAAATGATGCCTAGGCAATATCTTCTCTCTGTTTTGGATTGTGATAAGCTCGGAGACGATGTCGCACTGAGTCAATGAGCTCTTCAAATGTTTACAGGCGGCGTTCTTTACAAGTGCTGACAAATTGCTGCGGAGGCGGTTGATCGGGGAGACGGCAAGATGCGGCTGCTAATGCGTGGAGGTGGCTGCCACAACAATCAAAAGCCAAATAAAAGTAAATAGTCGCCCCATAAATAATTTGTGTAATGTGGCAAATAGAAAACGAACACAAAAACCACAAATTACAACAACAACAACAACAACGGTGAGTGTTGTAAAAGGTTTTGGTCTGGCAGAGTGGTAGAGGTGTGTATATGGGGCAGATGTGGCAGCCAAATGCGAAAAGATTGTAAAGTGTTAATGAAAAAGTCGCTCCAAGTGGGCATTGAGACGACGGGGTCCACCACGAAGTATCGAAGTGCAGCACAGAAAGCTCGTAAAACGAACAGCGATGAAAACCGAACATCGAGCAACGAACAACGAACAACGAACGACGAACGAGTGTGGGAACCGAACCGAACGAACGCCCAATAAACACGAATTACCATTACGAAGCTGCTTCGGTACAGTTCGTTTTAAATCGGGTTCGCTTAGATTTTTTTTTTTTTTATATATATATTATTTACTTAGTGTTGCTGTAGTTGTTGTCGTCCCCTCCACCTCCTTTACTGCTTATTTTGAGGTTACATGCAGCCGAGCGTAGTGCATGGCATTTTTGTGGTCTCACTCGTTCGATTCCGTTTCTATAGCATTTCCGAAGCGTCGCAACGTCTTCAGCTCTGATAGATTAATAGGCCACATTCAAACCGAGCGAAAGAGCAACTAGGGAAGGGAAGGGAGAGTGAGAGTGAGAGGGATAAAGATAGCAACGCCGCCCAAGACGTTTCGAATGCAATTTACCCCACCCCGCCTCACTTCACTACAACCAATCTAAGTCGGTTGATAATCGTGTGGGTCGACTCTGGGGCTACTATCTGTCAGTGGTGATGGAATACTCGAAATACTCGTAATTGGATCAAAGCTGAGAGGATGTTGTGGTTTTGTGGGTTTGTGGTTAGAGGTTCCTTGTATATTCTACCAGATTTCGAAAAGACATGATTAGCTTAATGTATTTCCAAAAAAGATATGCCCAAAAACTGTGGTAAAATTAATTAACCAGTGGGAAATATAACTTTATTACATTTTACTTGAGCATTAAAAACAATTGAAATACTTTTTATGAAAATTCTATAATAACTACGAAAATTATTTGAAGTTTTTTTTTACAAATATTGTGGTGATTTTAAATAAAATATGATTTTTAATATAACATACGAATTGTTTGGAAACAATAACTTTCAATGCATTTAAAGTTTTTCGAGATTAAATTCGATTTATTTATTTTGTTCAGTTCAGTTTTAAAATTATCTGAGCCACTTATGCATCTTACAAACATATGGTGTGGTGTGTGCGTGTGTATTTCAGACCTACCCTAAGCACCCTCACCGAATTCTACTACGTAATTGAGCGCATGATAACCGCAACAACAACAATAACAACAAAAACATCGGCAACAACAACATTATGAAAAAGCAAATGACAAAAATGGGCCAGCTGCAGGATTGGTAAGCTGCTTCGGTTGGGCCTCGATGGGTAATTGAAGTGCACTTGAAAACATATGCGACACTTTGCACGCTGCAGGAACATTAACACAACAAACCCCACCCCCAGCAACCCACCCTCCCTTCTGTACACCCACAAACATGCATTAGCAGCCCCTGGCATAAGAAACGATGGAACGAAGAACGAGAGATTGAAGAGGAACCCTTGACTATGCTATGGTGAGCAACGTGGGAATAAACAAATGCAGAGAGCGAGAGAGAGCGAGATGGAGATGGAGAGAGAGAGAAAGAGAAAGAGAGAGAGAAAGAGAGAGAGAAAGAGGGAGACATAGAGAGTAATAGAAGACACCCTCATGAGGCTGTCCAAATGCGCGCCAAAGCCGACGGCTGCGCAGGCGCGCACACACACAAACACACACACGTACTACACACACTCAAAAGGGTTGAAGTTTAAAAAGCATATTAATAATGTGTCATATGAATGATATTATGCCATATTCTTCCTCTCTTCTCTTGACTATATTTCTCTCTCTCTCTCTCTCTCTTTTGTGCTCTCCTGGTCTCTCTGTCTTTCATTGTCGCTGTGCGTACTTTAAATAAAGTGAAGCATTTAACACTTCCGGCAGACAATAAACAACAACAACAACAACAACAGCAGCAGCAGCAAGAAAGACAACATTAAAAACATGCCAGAGCGTGTGAATGTTTAGTTAAGTTCAGTTTGTTTATATACCCTGTACGCACTAAAGTCTCAACAAACAAGGTATTATAAAGTTAGTCAGACGCCTGCATAATTTTAAATGAGAATTGAGCTGGTTTATTGGAAGGGTATTTGCATAGTCAAGCGCACATTTTCGTAGAGTATATACAGATTTGGTTCCTTTGTATTTGAAGTCTTTACTAATTGTCGAAAACCAGATTTAAGCCTCAAAAGTTGGCATTGCTGTGGCGCCACCTGTAACTTGCCCTCAAAAAGAAAGACTTGCAGTGAGCGCCAGCAACAGAGAGAGAGAGATAGAGAGAGAGAGAGAGTTTGACAGCAACTTGCTAAGTGATCGAAGTGCCTTCTGTTAGCCATTAACTGTCATTCAAAATGCAAATCAGAGTTTTGTTTGATTTTTGAATAAGCGCATTCAGCGTGTTGGACATCATCACAGTGTTGAACAGCTGCGTTTTGAATGCATTTCTTGCCTCTCACTTGGCCCTTAAATACCTGAATTCAAAAGATACTCAATGTGAGCCTTTGCTCGGATGGGCTTTATATGTAGAGATCGTTATGAATATATATACACATTTGTATATATATACATTTAAATCTTTGCTTTTTGCTAGACACAATAAATAAATGTCCATAAGTTTTATTACCTTGATTTTGTAGAATGTCATTAATCAGCTTTTAGATTTTAAAGCATACACGTTAATAATGTAAAAATTGGTAGAATGCTCTTTTGAAAAAGTATATCAATCAATACCAAATTTTTTAATATGGGTTATAAATAAACAAATGCCAATTGATATCACTTTATTTCTTGACTACAGAATTAATATTTATTTTTAATGTTTTCAATATATTTGCGGTATCTCAAAATCAATTTAGAGTTATAAACTATATTGAAAATATGTAATTACATAATATGATTTATTTGAGATGTATATTGATTACTCCGAGTACATCTGATCATATTACAGAGCCCGATATCGATTGAATTTCAATGCAGCATATATATACATTGATATAGACACTTGAGTCAACACTATTTTATCTGCTCGACGGCAGTCTGCACATTGTTTATTTAATCTTCGGATGTATATCTGAGTGTGTATGGCTGTCTCAGCTTATCTTGGGCTGGTCTACTTCGAATCGAATGCGTCTTTAGACACCCGAAAACAAAATCATTGCCTACTGGTTTCTAAGCAATATGCGCTGCATCGATCGTTCAAGTGTAGCCTTGTTCAAGTATATATGTATATGTACATGTTTGTATGTGTAACGATGATTGTCATTGCACACATACATACACACTGAGGTGCTGGAGAGAGCGCCTGGCACGCTGACTTTCTGCTTTGGCCACATTCTGTTGTATGTTGGTTAGAGCTTAGAAAGAATTTCCATGTCCAACACGGATGAAGTCGAAACTTGTGTGCGAGAGTAACCGAAATAGATAGCTAGGCAACAGTTATGCTGCGCTTTGCTTGCCGTCTCGCTCTAACATCGCGTGCAACGCAAACCCCATGGGCCTGGCCTGGCCTGGCCCTGGCCAAGACTCGAGACACAAGACACTTTGGGTAATATCTATAAAAGAAAAAAAATTGTTGTTGAGCTGAGCTGAACTGAACTGAACTGAACTGAACTGAACTGAGAGCGCTGAATTTTGCCCCGTTCATTTGTTCTCGAGGTTGTCAGCCTTTTTGGACCCAAGCCCAAGCCGGGCCCAAGCCATGAAGTGGTTAGGTTATAAGAATAAGACACACAAAGCAGACAACATGAAAAAAAAAACGAGACTCAAAGACGAGGAAGAAAAAAAAAACTAAAAACTTGTTCGGTCAGTGCGTAGCAGGCAGAACAAATGTTGTTGTGTGTGTTCAATGTGTGTTTGTGTATATCTGTGTGTGTCTTTATTATGTGTTCGTGTGTGTGTGTGTGTGAGCTGCGCCCTGGCCATAAAGAAAACTCATTAAACAGGCAGCAAGAAGTAGAAGACCAAGTTGTTGTTGGCTAACCGGGGGGCAACTGGGGATTGGAGTGAGTGGTGTGGGGAGAGAGTTGAGGAGGCAAGCGATGGAGCACTAATTCGCCTGGCCATCATTAAAAGTCAATAAACAGACTGCAACTGCTTTGGCCTAATCGTTGATTTTTTTTTTTCCTTTTCTTGAGATTTAATTACGCTTTAAGCCCAACTAAACAACTAACTGGCTGCTTTTATAATTAGTTTAAGCCAAATTGAGCAGGGCAGCAGTGGCAAGCATGCAGCAGCAGCCGTCGAGAGTTAAGAGAGCCAACAATTGATGCCAAACAGTTTTGTCTAACCATTTGAGGCATTTTCCCAGCAGCCGCCTTGGAAAGTTGTTCGGGCCAACTCATCTATGGCCAAGGCAACTTTAACTTTGATGCTGCTGCTGCTGTTGTTTTTGTCGTTGCTGCTGCCGCTGATGATGATGATGATGGGAACAATGACAGAAAGAGTCATGTTTATGCAATGTCCAATATGTCCAATCGAGTCTTCAGCTTTTAGACCATCATGGCCTATGGGAAAGCCAAAGCAGCGACAATATTTTACAGTCTCTGTGATTTCCGGAGCTCAGCAAAATTCTACCTGACTGCCCAAAAAAATAAATAAAAACAATATTAAAGAAAAAAAAAACTTTAGTAGTCTTTCTGTCTCTGTCTCCCTATATCTCTCTCTCTCTGTCATACTTTTTTCGAAAATAAAAACAGGATCGCCTGCTAAACGGAACTGCTCTGCAACTTGAGCAACAACAGCTCGATGATGATGATGATGATGATGAGGATGTTGATAATGATCATCTTCTCTCTCTTAAGATGGTATCAAGTAACAGAGTGGCAGATCAATATGCAAGCAGCGGGCCTGCAAACGGGTTTTTGCTCATTTCGATACCCTTGCCTTGTTTATTGGGCATTGAGAACGAAATAAGATTGGTCAATTTGAGGAAATTAAATTCAAAACAGTTCACTTAAAATTATTCTTATCAAATGTTTAAATTCAAACAGCTATTCTTGATCAGTATAAAAAGTCTATTTGCAAGATATCTTGAAAATACAACGGAGATTTTAAATTTCAATAAATTACCACAATAAACACACAAAAAGAGAAGCCTTTCAGGTCTGAAGGGTATTTAAAATGCGGCATTCCGAACATGTGTTTATATTTGGCTTGTCTCCTTTTTGGTTTCGACCAACTGCTGCATTTTTGAAATTTGCCTTTTTTTCGCTCGTATCTGCTTTCTTATGTTACCTTCTCTTCATTCTCGGCTGCACATATTTGTTTTACGCATCCGAAAATTAGCAGACGATGCGTTTTTTTTTATATATATATATGTTTTTAATTAAGTGTTAAGTTACCAATCGCTTAAGTGCTGAGAAAGTTGGCCAAAAGGCGGCATCAAATAATTAATAAATCTGACAGCAAATGGGCGATAAGTGCCCCCTTTACCCGTATCCCGAACCCCCAATCTCCGCATGTATGCATAATGTATGCGCACGTTGAGACTGCGACTTGGGGTGTCAAAAAGGAGAACACAACATCAGTAAGACTTTCACACATTTCGACATTTATCGCCTGCAGACACTTTACGAATTTGCCGACAAATTGACAAATTAACTGAACGCGATGGCCTTAACACATTTACCACAGCTTTCAAATACTTACTTCACTTATGCCCCATTAATATTTAGCTACTTCATTTCACGATAACCACACCAGATGTCAGCCTGTTTTCTCTTCTTATTGATAAATCTATAATACGGAATTTATCTTTATTTTCTCTACTCTTTTCGGGTCAAACTCTTTGGGTTAGAATTCGGATGAATTTTTTGTTTGATAAGCTAATCTGCGATGTTTTTCAACTTTACTATTCCATGGATATAACATTTTAAATATGATATTGGTTCATGATTTCCTTGGGTAAAGAATATTAATACATAAAAAATTGGGATCATGTTGTGTGTTTAACAACACTGGTAATAAAGACAATATCAACGTTTTTATTTAACGTCATGTTATTATTGATGTTGCTCTTAGGTCTACTTCCTAAGCTCGTTTCCTCTGCATATATATAATATTATAATAACCCATTCAAGCACAACTCTGCTTGTGTTGATATATTGACTAACTTTTACATTTGGCATATTAGCTGCGCTCTCCATTAAGGCAGGCCCATTAAATGTCGCGACAAATTAGCGCTGCTAAACAAAAAAGAAAAAACAAAATAGGGAGTTGCAATGGGATGGCCGAGAGCCAGCAGCAGAGGAGCAATAGCTTGGGAAAAACAAAGCCCCAACTCAACTTTCCCATTCAGTTTACATATACATATATTTGTTAGTTTATGCATGTTTATGTATAAGTATTGACATTTAAGCAGAAAACAAAAACCATTTTTAATGCATTTCCATAATTTACACTCTGGCATTGAGGGGATTTAGGGTCTGTCTGCGTTAGAAATCAAATCGGAATGTTGGATGCGAGTGTTGCACGATAATTCCAGAAATTTCAGTAGTTTAGGTATTTTTTTTTGTTTATTACTTTGATATACTTTAGAGCTGGGTATATTTGGGTTGGACTCTCTTCGCTTGTTGTTCGATTTATTTTGAGGGCGGAGGATTCTAGTGAGAGTTGAGATTGCAGCTGCAGCAGGGGAGATGCATTCCTGCTCCCCTCTCACTTATGTGGAGCCCAGGGGCAGTAAAGAGACGTAACGGTTTTTTTTTAGCATCAGCAGCATGATCAACCACCGAACCACCTTTTTATACATTACTGAATTACCGCAACAAGAAGAGAAGAGAAAGAGGAAGTAGAAGAAGACGAGGAAGAAAAAGCGACAGCTGCTGTCAGCAGCAAGGCGAAAGGGACTCGGGAATTCAGTCGGCAGGAGTGCAACCCCTAAGCATATTGCACAGGCGCGTCCTTTTCACTGTTTGCACTCGGATCGAATTACGGATAAGGTCATAGCGAATGAACAACAACGACAGCACCACATACAGACACAGAGAGGGAGAGAGTGAGAAAGAGAGAGAGAGAAGACCCAGCTAAAGCATACATGCACGTACGTGTGTGTGTGTGTGTGTTATATCTACCTCTCTACCTAGGCTGAAAACAAGTTCTCGAGGAGTTCTCTTTTATTTGTACTGCTTGTATTTGTCGTTATTGTTGTTGTTTCAATGTCGCGCATTCTCGCTGTGCCTGCAGTTTTAGCCTGGTCTCTGTCTATGCCCCTGCCATGCATGAGTATTTCCTGTCTGCTTGTGCTGTTTGCTACTCATCGCCGTTTGCTCTTCCTCTGCTTCGACTACTCTCTCTCTCTCTCTCTCTCTCCTCTACGTGCCTGTGCTTGTCCTCTTGTCCTGTGCATACCCGAAAATATAAATTCTTGACTTTTTCAGCTCTCTTGCAAAATGATTGGAAGTCACGCATATGCGGAGACCCCGTTAGATCTATCCTTAATTATCCGCAGCAGGCAGGCAAGCGGCATATGGAATATACAACGAATGCATATTGTAAATATCGAGCATAGAGTAAAATACCTCTTACTTAATGGGAGGCTAGCTATTTTAGTTAATTAATTTCGGAACTAGCATTCAATCTATATACAATTTAATAATTTAGTTCCTTAATGAAAATTATATAAATTAATAGATGGTTAAAACTTGATTTTATGCGAATTTATGATCAGAAATTCTACTTAAAGGCTTTCAGCAGGACCAAGATACAAGAGTAAAACATATATATATTGTAACTCCTCCAAATATAGTGTTGGACAGCTCTCTAGTATTGTATTTCAATTTCGTGACTATTGAAACTAATTCACAAATGTAGATATATTTCAATTGTTTCATTTGTAGCAAGTTGTTTTGGATCTGAATATTTATACTGAAACTTTTGACTAATAAATAGACTGTTTGAACAAAAATATTTCAGAGAGCAGTACATTTCTACAAGTAATCCAATCGGTTCCAGATAAAAAAAAAATAATAAAAAAACACGTTCTTTTTTTTCAATTCCTAGAAACTTGAAAAATGTTAAGGCAATGTGAATACAGACTAACATCAACAGCAACACCTACACCTAAACGTACATGTTAGGGACAAGAAACGGAGCCGCGAAACTGTTGACACAATGATTAGACAAGAGCTGAGCCCATATGCAAATACTTTCTGTTTTTTTGTCATTTGGCCAGTTAAGGTCTGCAAGACTCAGGCTCTTCGTCTTGTTGTGTGTGTCTTCGGTGTGTCTGTGTAAATAGTGGTGAACAAAAGTTTGACAAGTGATCCTAATTATTATTGGGCCGAGAGACGGTGGGTTGGGGGAGGGGGAGACAACACACAGGAAGTTGACAAAAGAAATATGCGAGCGCATGTATAACAGTGTCAACTGGCATATCAGCATACAAATATATGTATGTGTATACACAAGCAGTGGAACTAAATGGTATGAATCGAAAGGCTGCGACTGCCTTTTGAGCCGTCGGTTAAAGGTGCGCAGCAGCAAAGCAGGCAGAAATCAGATCGGTACAAAAACGGAGAGCGAGAGAGCACAGAGCTCAAAGCACAGAACGACAGAGAGCAGAGCGAACTATGTGAGAGGGAGAGAGCGAGCGACCACCTGTCCGAACTGGCGAGCTGGCGAACTAACAGGCAGACAGGAGCGCGCAAAACAACGAATATCACGAATAACGTGGCGAAAAGGAAGAGAGGAGACAAATAGAAAGGGAAACGAGTCAGAACACGAAAATGCAGACTCAATCAAAATGCATGCAAAAATATTATTTTTCTCATTATTCTTTGCTTTTTGTTTTTGACTTGTTTTTTTTTGTGGAGTTTTGTGTCAATCTTTACACTTACCCGTTGCATGGGCGCTGCTGAAATTAGCTAGCGCCAGCAGCGGCAGCAGCAGCGCGACGCCCGCTAGCATTTCGTTAATCCAAATTGTGTGTGCGCGACAGCGATGTCTGCTGCGCTGCAACTGCATTGTAATCCAGTTTAAGAATTGCGATTTATGCTTCTATTCAGTTTCTATTTTTTCTTTCTGTTGTTGTTGGTGTTGTTTTTGTTGCTGCTGTATGTGTAGTAATTTTCGTTTGCAGTTTTTGTTGATTTTGTTGTCTCACTTTGACTGGGGTTTATTTTATTTAAATTTTTTCGTTTTTTGCTGTTTTTATTATTATGTGTTATGTATTTTGCAGCCGAGTAGAACAATTAAGTGCCGCGCGTTGCCGTTTTTTGTATGCAGCGACGCTGACGCCGACGCGGAAGACGGCGACATTTCCACGCGCAACCGCAACAAACTTTGAACTCAACGAGACCAAAGGTAAATACAAAGACGCTTTGCCTCCTTCTCATACACGAGGGCACACATACACACGCACACACTGACCCGCGCGTTGTGGTTTCTGCTGTGCTTTTATTTTGGCTTATTTTCCTTTTTGCTTTGATTTATTGATCTCACACGGATGCACAGGCACAGAGATACCACCAGGTGGGGTGAAACAACAAACAATAAAAAAAAATAATATTGAATATTTTTTTGGACTGGGACAACAATAGCGATAGCTTTATTTATTTAATACGCCGCAGTCGCAGCATACTGCAATTTTTGCATGCGGCGGCATTAAGCGCCATATTGTTGTTGCCTCTTCGAATTGCTCTCGTGCTTTTGTTGCAGTTGTTTTCGTTTCTTTTTTTTTGCCTGCGTTGCGAGTTAAATTTGCGTTGCTTTTGCACTTCACACAGAGAGAGACCAACACACAGACACACACAAATACACAATTGAGAGGAGGCACTCAAAAAAAAAACAAAATAGCATTTAATTGAAATCCCATGCAATTGCAATTGTTAACTACTGCAGACTGTCCGCCTCGATATCCGTTTCGTCTTACGACTCGCAACACTTTGAGCCGCGCTCACGAGCGCCGCTTGTTTGAACCCCCGAAAAAGACAGCGACAACGACCGGCTCTCTTGCGCTCTTGCTCTCTTTCGCTTACGCTCCGTAGTGAGCGAAGATCCATTGCAAGCCGGACTGTAGCCGAGAGAGGGATAGAAATATAGAGCGAGTAATTGAGTAACAGAGTGGCTTGCACGCTCTCTGCTCGCCACTCGCCTCTCGCACTAGTCAGTAAGCAAATGTGTTGCCTGGCATCGAGGCTATTTTTATCTGTATCCATTTTTGTATATAGAATATGGTGCCTGTATTTTCATATAAATAAAATTAATTTTATATTTTTCAGAAATATTCATGCACATTTTATATAAATTATTAAATACACACTTAACTCTCAGCATAAGCCTAGAAGTTAACATGCTTTAACAACTGAGCGAGTTGAACTCCATACTTGTGAGTGCTCCTTGCAAGAGCGCTGATCGCTCTCCGCAACGTGTGCTCTCTCATTGCATTTTTGTTGCTGCTTTTGCTGTTGCTATTGCTGCTCTGTCGTTATTGCTTTTCAATTTCAAAATGGCTGCAAAAATTAAATACTTGTTTTTTCTTTATTGCTCTGGCATTCGTCTTTCGTAGTCAGGTTGCTTTTGCGGACCATTGCCATCGATAAGTCGATAACAAGTTGCGTCCTGCTGTAAAAGTGAAATTGCATATCGTTTGCATTGGCGATCGATAAGGTTAACTGATTTCCGGCGAAATCGGATTCGGAATTCAAGCAATGTTCAATAATTATACGATTTAATTAAGAAAGCCTCTTAAAAACGTTAGCTTTTAGACTGATTCCTAACGCTAATGATGGACTAATAGCTCGAATCCTTCGAGAGCAAGACTAAATTAATTGCATACTACCCCTTCCCCAGGAAAACTATATTATAGTTTTGGTTTCATTTTAGATTTTTATTTCAACTAATTTGAGTTTTTCTTTGACTTAAGTTTTAATTGAATTAATTTCCATATTACATTTAATTAATTTCACACTTTGCTTAGTTCTTTTTTATTTTTTATTTTTTTCTTCTTCTTCTTCGTTTACGTCTTTGCGCTTGCTTCATTCTCATCATTTGCTATTTGCTGTATTCTTGCTTTCGTTTTGCACATGTTTTTCACATTTTATGTATATTTATCATATTTACTTGGCTTAATAGGATGTTTCTTCGTTTTTCTATTAATATATTATTTGTATTACTTCTTTTTTTTTGCATTTAATTGAACTTTGAATTGAATCGTTTGTCATTTTACCAAAAAACGTATCGTTATCTTTTAGCTCGATTTTTATTTAAATGACTTTCTTATTAACTCACGTAAAAGCTCTGCAAATAGCACAAAAAAAAACCAAATCATCTAGTTTACAAATGTATACAGAAAACGTGTAAAGCGATTTTTTATTAACTACACAATCATATGTACTCGTATTAAAAAAAATAAAAAAAAAAACATTTTAATTATATAATGTTGGCCTAAATGCACATGCACATTTAAGAACCCAACTAATTTCACAAGGAATCATAAGGCAGCATTTCGATTTAAAATTTATTCGCTTTCTGGTTTTACAATCGTTTCAGTTGTATTTGGTTTTCTTCCCCTTTTTTTTTTAAGTTTTATAATTGTTTTTTTCTTTTTCTTTTATTAAATTCATTTTTGGTAGATCTTTCAAATGTGTTTTAAAAATTTTTCTAAGCTTTGTTCAACGTAATCGTTTTTTAGTTTACGTTTTAAATATGTTTTTCTTATGTCTTATCATATATATTTCATATGTATTCTTTTACTATGTAGACAAAAAAAAAAAAAAACTTTCCAGTGTATTACACTTCATATATGTATAGCTGTATATGTATATCTATAAGTATAATTATAATTTTTAATTAATTACATCTATATAGTAAATTAAGTGAAGCGTTAAGCCAGCCGGCTAACATACACATACATATATATGCGCTACATATATACGAGCAATATACATACACCTATAGATATATATAAATATATTTATTTCCTTTTAAAATGTGTGTTAATTACTTTTATTTTATTTTTACACTCGAATACTTTGTAATTGATGTAAAGTTGTGTGTCTTATTTACTAAAATAAAGATGATTTCACATTGATGCTGTGCTTCTTATCTAACAACCCGATCAAGCTGGCCCTAGGGATGTACATACATACATATATTAATATACATATATATACATATATATATATATATATACATATGGATATACATGCAGTTTTGCTTTGTTTATGATATGTGGGCGGCACTAATAGTTAGTTATACATTTAAAAACATTATATTTTAGTCTATATAATTTTAATTTTTTTGAAATTTTTTTTTTTTCGTTTGTGTGTGTGTGTTTTTTTTTTTTTTTTTTTTTTGAAAATTAGCTAAAAACATATGTATGTGTGTATATAGGTGTGTTTTATCGTTAAGTCAATGAGCCTTAGTTATACATATATACATATGTATATATGTATAGCTAATATATATGAAATAGTTGGTTAAAAAGTCGGCCAACCACTTGATCGGATTCATTTAAATATATATGCATAAATATTTTCTAGCATTCGCTTTAGTCCGTTTTGCATTTGTATTTAAGCATAAAAATTGAATAAATTTTGGCTTAGAAAATGTTTGCATTTGCGGCGATTTTATGTTTTTACTTGAAACTAACTACAGGCATGTTTTTTTTTTAAGTTTATTTTTAATTACTTTTTTTTTTGGTGATATATTTTTTCTTAGTTTTTTTTTTTTTTTTTTTTTTTGTTCTGGGAAAAGTTAGCAAATCTGTGTGTTGTTTTCGTTTAGCTCGCTGTTAATATTAACTTTTTAAGATGTGTGTTTTCTTTGATACGTTCAGTTAATTGATAAATATGTATACGGTTTTTAAATTTTCTTTCTTTTTTTTGTTTTTCAAATTTAGCGCTCGATTAAAACCCGAAGCCAACAATTAACTTAATTTAAAATTTTCACTAGATTTACATACATATATATATATATATATATATATATATGTATATAGATTTACTGACTTCTTTCTCCAGTTTTCTTCTTTTATTATTTATCTTAGTTTTTCTGATTTTTTTTTTTATTTATCAAGTTTTGTCATAAAATAATTAACGCTATAAATCACAATACGGTTTTTTTTTTTTATATATATGATCGAAATCATTTCGAAAAAAAAATTACATTCACATGCAGTTTTTTTTTTTTTTTTTTATGTATGTATGTGTAGTTTCCTAGGATCTAAACAATTACGATTACGAATACAATTTGAATAAATATGCTAACACACATAATTTAGCTGCGATTCCGCTCCACATTCCGCTCCAGCTTCGGCACCAGCTTCGGCTCCAGCTTTGGCTCCAGTTGCCAATTAGACGTGTGTTGCCAAAGGACCCTTTTGTGTGACGCCTTTATTGTTGGTGGGCAATATGAACTGCCCGGAGGGACTTTGGGCGCCCAATTGTGCAACTGCCACACCTACGCCGGCGCCAACGCCAACGCCAACGCCGCCACCAACACCACCAGCAATGCCAATGGGCGGCTGAGCGAGGGGCGTGGCCGCCAGTGTATTGCTGCTTGCTGTCAAATTGGAGCTGCTGCCGCTAACACTGCCCGGTCCGCCGCCAACGCTGCCCCCAGCACCACCGGCTCCGCCAGCATGGTTAATGCTGGCCGTTGCCCCATATCCGCCGCCACCGAAATGCTTTAGCCCGCCATTGTTGTGGGCATGCCGTGTCGAGTGGTAGGGAGGTGGGGCGGGAGTTGCCGCCGGATTGGCGGTGCTCGGCGGTGGCAGCGGTGGCAATATGGATGAATTTGTGCGCAAATACGGATTGCCATAGATGGCACTGAAGCGACTATCGATCCCATTCTGCAGCAGTGGTTGACCTGATGACGACACACAAAAAAAAAAAAAAACAAAACAGAAAATTAGTTTGATTATAAATTAATATATTAAATCATTTATATATATTTTATTTACATTTAAAAAAAAACAAAAGCAACTCTTTTATCTCAGAACTATTTGAAAACTAAGCCCTTTTGAGGATTAGCCACTCTTGCAGATCTCTGCAGATCTCTGATAAATTGAGCCATTAATTCAATAAAATTCAATGATAATTCCTATACAAGTTAAATGTTTCGATATTTTGATAATTATTGCTCAATGCTAAAACTAATCATTTGTATTTTGGATAACTTGTTCACCTATATATATATATATATATATATATATATATATCTTGTTATATCTTGTTAAATTACAAAGTTTTACATGGAATAATTCATAGTTCGTTCAATTTTTTGTTAGATAAAAGTTATATTTTACAATGATCTGATTCCAACTGGGTGACAAGTTTTATATTATCTGTAGCAAAAAAAAAAAAAGATATCTAAAAAATGAACTGATTTGCTTACAAAGCAACAGGCGAACGCCATCAAAATTATAATTATAAATAAAATTATAAATGAACTAAAACAAATTTATAACAAAAAAAAATGGATGGAAAACGTTTAAAAAATTGGAAGAAAAAATAATATTTGTGGCTAAAAAAAGCAACAATCTTGAGTCAAGTTTGTTGTTGTGATTTTAAATCGAATTTGCTGAACTTAATTTAATTTGATAAAATACTAAATGAAAAACGAAGCAATTTCATTTTTCGTCTGTTTTTCATTTTATGAACTTGGAACTTGGAATCTGATATCGACGAGGATTATTATTGATAGCTATTTCATTCAGTCGCTGATCGGCCTGTTTTGGGAGAGAGATTAACTTACCCAGAAAACCGTTGGATTGGGGCGTCTGTGGCTTCTTTAGTTGCTGCTGTTGTTGTTGTTTGTGGCTGTGGTGGTGCAGCTCGTGGCGCTGATTGCGGGGCAGGCTTGCACCACTGCTGTGTGCCACGCCCACAGACTTGCCAGACGCCGGCCCATTGTTATTTGGCAACGTGGCCGAGTTGATGCCAACACCACCAATACCACCCGCGAGATTGGCATTGGCAGCACCACCGATAGTGGCACCACCGATAGTGGCACCCTTTGGCTTGCCACCAACACCGGGCGGACTGTAGTCGAGGGCGTACTCAAAGTAAGGAGCATAGCCATTGCTGGTGGTCTCCTTGTAGGCCTGATCCTTGCTGCTGTGGCTCTTGGCGGTCTTCGTGTGGCTTGGGCGATTGTAGCGTTCGCCGTAGTCGCCGGAGAAGCGCTCATCGAAGTTGACGGGTCCGGCAAGGGGCACGCCCAGTGTGGCGCCCTTCATCTGCACGTCCGGCATGGGTGTCTGTGTGAGATTGATGGCCAGCCCATCGCTGGCCGCCTCCGAATATTCCACATCGTAGGCCTTGGAGCGCAGTTCGCTCTTCAGATCGTTCAGCTTGTCGCCGCCCCGAGACGCCTCCGGTATAACATCGGCGGGCATCGGCTTCTTGTTGCGGCGCCGTGTCCGATAGACGATGACCATCATCATGATCGTGGACACCGCCAGGAAGGAAAAAATGATGACCAGCGTTACGGGCACACCGGTCGGCTCCACCTTTAGCTCAATCATCAGCGAATCTTCGCCATACGAATTGATCACAGTGCAATTGTATTGACCAAAATGTCTGGTGCGGCTCTCCCTGATGATGAGGGCCGCTCGCACGCCCTCCGGCAGATGGTGCTCCTCGAATATGTAGATGTCCGGATCGGCGCTGGTCATGTTGATCACCTTGCCCTCAAACGACCACTGAATCAGCTCCGCCTTCGGTATGCAAGACGCCAGACAATCGACCTTGGTTCGTCTGCCCACGTCGCCATATTGCACCTTGTGCGACGTGATGATTGGGGCACGATTCACATAAACTGTTGCCTCGGCTCCGATCTCCGGAAATCCACTGACAGTCGCCTTGCAGAAGTATCGTCCAGCTGTCTCCGTTGTTACTTTCAGCTTCAGCTCCGCGCCGCGGCCAACAACCTGAGAGAGAGAGTCAGAGAGAGAGAGAGAGAGCGAGAGAGAGAAAGAGAGAGAAAGAGAGAGAAAGAGAGAGAGAGAGAGAGAGAGAGAGAGAAAGAGAAAGAGTTTGTTGAGTAGAGTTACACGAAAAAGATTAGTATATCGATTTGATCTGATGTTGCTGCTATCGTTTATCGGTTATCGGTTATCGGTTTATATTATCTGTGACACCTGTTATCAGATTAGCAATGGTTTCCTTTGTCTCTTACCTGATCGGAGTTCTCATTGATCCATTCGATGTCCGGCGCCGGATTGCCGCCCACCTCACAGCGCATGGTGACAGTGGATCCAATGTCCGCCTCCTGGCTGGCCGGACGCTTGCGAAAGACGGGTCCAACTGCATGCCAAAAAAAAATTCGTTAACGATTAGTTGCTATTACCACCTTTTGCGAGAGCTGCCACACAATTGTGCCACTTACAGCTTATGTCCAGCGTTTCGCTCTCCTCGCTTTTGCCGACGGCGTTGCCCACTTCACATTTGACAATCGCATCGTGATATTTCCGGGTCACATTGTGAATGATCTGTCAAACGACCAAGAAGAAGAAGAAGAAGAATGGGTTAATGAAGAGGAGTAGCTTGAAGTCCACCTATCATATTCAGAGTGTCTGTTTGAGTTGTTTGACTTGGTATCAATTTGAGTGCTTCACAACTTTAAAGTTGAAAGTGATCAGCTAACGGTAAATATATATCTATATATATATACAAATAAAAAAGTATAAAAATATATGCAAATATTCCAAATGTCTTGTTTTAATATGTCAAAAAACAGAACTTTTATTTGAAATTTAAAAATCGGCTCAGTTCAATATAAACCTATATCTATATACACAACTGTAAAATAGAAAATCAATGTGTGATACAACAATAACTGTTGTTGTCCAATAACATCTACATAAAATAGTCAAAGTATCATGGCTAAAACATGCACAGTAAATACCAAAATTTGGGACAACTATCAAAATTAAATTACAAATAAAAATCAAATTAAAGTTTATCAATTAAATAATTTCTGTAAATATTTTTAATAAATTATTATGTAAATTTATTATTATAATAATAGTGAAATAAAAGTTCTGCCTTTCGAAAAACTAGATACAAATTTTGTTTTTTTTTTTTAATTGTTTGCATTTATTTTGGAATTTTAAGAAGTTGGAATTTTTTTTATTATTTATATATTTTTATAGAATTGCTTAAAGAGTTTTGGATGTTGGGAGAGGGGGTGGGGGATGCGGGGTAGAACTATTGGTTAATTTCACTTACCAGCTTGGTTGTGAAGTCACCTTGCATCAGCTCATCGTTGATGAACCAGCGATAGTTGACCTCGGGCGGATTCGCATCCGCCTGGCAGCTGAGCGTGACCTCGCCGCCCTCGGGAATGCGACCGCCTGGGGAGATGGCTCCGCCCACCACCGAGACGGACACTTTGGGTGCGTACTTCACCTCGAGCAGCACCTTGGCGGAGCGATAGGTGCGATCGGCAGTGTTTTGGGCCTGGCACGTGACCGTCGTGTTGTGGTAGCGCTTCTTGGGCGCCAGCTTTAGCACCGACTTGGTGGTGGTGCGACGCGAATCGGAGAGCGGCTCAAAAAAGCTCTCCGCCGTCAGCACATTGCCGTGTCCATCGATCCAGGTGATTTCGGCGGCTGGTTTGCCGCCAGCCGAGACGCACTCGAGCTCAATTTCGCGATCCTCGGTGGTCACCAGAAAGTCACCCTGCAGTATTTTGGGTGACTCCGGCGGCACCAGCACCGTCAGATTGGCAAACCGTGAACGGATGCCCGCCTCGCCCTGCGGCCCCGGTCCCACCTGGCACTGATACTTGGCATCGTCCTCGAGCATCAGCGGGTAGATGTCCAGCGAGAAGTCGCCCTCCTCATCGCTGCCCACCATCGAGTACCTCTCAAATCCGCTCAGATTGCGATGCTGGCCAAGCCCAAAGTCATCCTTCGTCCACTGCAAGTTGCCTTTTTTCTGCATGACGCGGCAGGGCAGCGTCACCCGGGAGCCGACGACAGCTGTCTGATCCTGCGGCTCCATGGCAAAGTGTTGCAAGGCCCCGTTGTGGCCCTTTGTAGATCCCTTGCTGTTGTTGTTGTTGTTCTTGTTGTTGTTGCTGTTCTCATCGCTGCTAGCGTCGCTGCTGGCGTAATGCGTATTCTGATTGGATTTGTTTTTGTTCTTCGACTTGGCAAGGCTGACCCGGGGCTGAATTAGTAGGAGCAGCAGGAGCAGTGCCAGCGTCATCAGCTGCCAACTCGCCATCGTCTTCAGCTTCATTCTAGCTTAATCGTGCTGCAAGATAAATTGATTATATTTATTTAATTCCTGTTGCAATTTAAATTTTTTGCATTGAAATTCAGTTTTTAAATCTGGCATTCACAATGGATTGGGGTTTGTGTCTATGCTAACGGTTATAAGAGGAAAGCAGTGTACTGCTTATTGTACAATTGGTTTTCAAACTGCTTGTTTATAGGCAGTGAAACTGTGGAAGTTGTATTTAGCATATACACAAACTAAAATCACTGTTGCACTGCCAACTGTTATATTGATCAATTTACGCAAACAATTCAAGCAGTGCAGCAAGCAGTAGAAGCACTCAACGTTTTTTGCTGACAAACATTTTTATGATTTCCCCTTCGCTTTTCTCTTCCCATTCAGCATCATCCATTATTCTTTTTGTCTCTTTCTTGTTCGAATTCTGCACAAGCAAATGCAATTATATTTGCATTAAATATTTTATTGCATGCGGGCAAAATAAATAGAAGAAAATCCGAAGACGTAATGGAAGCCACAAAAAATAAATGCGAAAATAATTCGTTGCATATTTTTAGGCATCCCGTTTTGTGGGTCAAGTTTAACCAAATGAAAAGAACGCGAGACAAAAAAAACAACGCGTGCAAATTGCGAAAAGCAACGACAAACACAAACACAAACACATATTCAAACACATATACAAGCACATATTAAAACACATGTACAAACACACATGTACAATCGCATTCGCCAACAAAACACCAATACAAGCAAACGTCGACTAAACCAACAGCACACATACAAACAAAAATAAAGGTGCACAGCAAAAAAAAATCACTGCACAAGCCTCGTACTGCGCCACGTGTGACAGTGTGTGTGTTGGTGTGAGTGTGTGTGTGTTGATGTGTGTGTGAATGTCAGCAAAGCAATCAACTGCATGTAGGCATAACTTGAACAGCAACTGTAACTGTAATTCTAACTGTAACTGCAGCTGTGAAATTGAAACATATTTCAAGCGCGCTTTCGCTTTTTGCCTCTCGCATTTCGCATTTCGCCTTTCGTTTCTTGCCTATTCTAACAATGTGCTTCCACACACACACACACACACACACACACACAAGCATACAAGCAAACACGCACATATGTGTGTGACTTGACCTTGGAATTTGTGTTTTCTTATGTTTTGCAAATTAAGTGCGAGGAAAGCATTTGTTTCTGCGTTTTTAACTTTCTTGAATCGCTAATAAAGTGCCAAATATCCAAGTGATTTCTAACTCATCGCACTTTGAATACCCTTGATTTGTCGCTTATGGGGCATTTTAGTGCAAACTTGAGTAATTAACTCATTCAGATATTTGTTAAACATTTTTAACCATTTCCAAGAGTTGGTCTTCAACAAATGTTAAAATTGCTTATTCCTAAAAGAAGCGCTGCGTAGCAGATATAGATATATATATATATATATATATTCTATATATATTCTTGATCAAATTAAACAGACGAACCGATCTAGCCATGTCTGTTTTATCTCAAAGACTTTTTTGTTTTCAAATTTGCAATTTAATATAAAATATGTTCGAAAAATGTATACGAATCGCGATTATCGATATGTATCGATACATATCGAAGTGCAAGCCGCAATTCACATTTACTATATAATACATAAATTTTAATAATTATAGATTTCTTACTTGTTAACTTTGCCAAAAATGCCTTTTAGTAAAAAAAAAAGTTAGTATTTAAATGTTTAAAGCCTGTAAAATTGGAATTATATTATTATTAAAGGAAGCAAGACATTTTCGACGGAGAAAATATGTTAAAGATATGGTCATCCAGCTTCACTAGGCATAATCAGTAGATAAATCTGCCTATTTACTCAGAGCACTTTATGGCGATATTTTCAGAGAGATGTTTGAATTTGAGCTGATATGCATATAGCCCGATATATATTCTTTTAATGGGGGGCCACAATAGATTTGGGTCTAGGTCACACTGCATGAAGCTCCCCCTCCCCGCATGGAAACTAGTAACGAATAATTTGTGAACATTTTCAGTTTCTATGGCATATTTTGTTCAGGTGCGGTAATCCAATGTGGCACTCTGGAACAAGGTAACTTTTTTGTCATTATTTTCTATGGCTTGGTGTAGTTGCCACAACACAACCATCAACCCAACGCCCATTCACTCTGACACCATATGTTGCACTGTGGCTGCTGTTGTTGTTGCCGTTAACTGACTCGTCTAACGATTTCATCAAGTTATCGCCTGCTCTCGCAGCGAGAGTCGCGCCCGAAACGCGTTGCACCTGAACAGAAAGTAACGTGAGCACATCTCATCCCCCTCCCCCCCCCATTCCCCTCCCCTCACACTCCCCTTTACCCATGCCAATCTTGTCAAAATTCTGTACTCCTCACTGCTATCCCACCTTGAACGCCTGCCCATTTTGGCCCTGGGCTTGGTTTCATTTGCGCTACTTGCTACTTGCTGCTTGCCACGCAGGTGTGGGTGTGTGTGTGTGTGTTTGTATGTGTGTTTTGTTTTGTTTTTTTTTTTGTTGCGTTTTTTTTTTCTTAGATTTTTTTTTTGCTTGTTTACCAGGAACATGATTTACGGCGTTTGCACTTTGCCACGCGTGTGTGTGTGTGTGTGTGTGTGTGTGTGGGGGTTAGTGTGTGCGTGCTGGCCATGGAAACGGATCTGGGTCTGGGTCTGGGTGCGTGTACGACCGCGGCCAGGATACATGATAGTTATAGCTAGTTGCTGTTGCTGGAAGGTAATCCCTAACCCTTAACCCCCAGCACCAAACCCGGTTGCCTCCGGTTGCCTCCGGTTGCCCCTCTACGCCCCGGCAACCCATATTTCCCATTATGCACCTCTAAATTATTAAAAATTATAATACAATTTTTATGAGCATTAAAAGCAGTCGTAGACAACCTGTGGCTAGCCAGTGTTTATGACCATTTCTGTTATTTATTATTTATAAAGCATTTATTAAGCATGTTTTTTTTTATATTTTATTTTTTATTTTTAATTTTAATTTTGTTTTGTTTTATTTTGTTTTGTTTTATCTTCAGTTCGTTCTTTGCTTTTCTCTTTTAATTCGTTGCTGTTTTTATCTGCTTTTAGTGGCTCCCCCGCTCCACCTATTCCCTCCCCCCCCCCTCGCTCGTGCTAGAGCTTTGTAGCAAAAAGTTGTTGTAGAACAGGAAATGACTGGAAATGATTTTATACGCACATAACTTATGCTTCTGGCCATTGCAGATCTTTTGGTTAGTTAACTGAACTGAGCCACAATATGGCCGCAATGGCTCAATGGACTTCCTTTACCATTTTTGTAAATTTTTCTCCATTTTCCCCACTTTCTTCTGCTACTCGCAATTCCCCTTTTCTCTTTCCCATTTCCACATCCATTAGCCATGCCAAAGTTTCCAGTTTCTGTCTGCGTATCTGTAGCTCTTTCGATGCAGTTGCAAAATATACTTTTGTTGCCTATAATGTTGCATGTTGCATTCTGTTATGATCACAATGGCACCTCTG
This sequence comes from Drosophila melanosoma, assembly GCA_035042045.1. Lineage (NCBI taxonomy): Eukaryota > Metazoa > Arthropoda > Insecta > Diptera > Drosophilidae > Drosophila > Drosophila melanosoma. The sequence goes on from JAWNLY010000179.1 coordinate 1,087,715, forward strand.
GGAATCAGGTAGCATTGCCACTCATCCAATAATACAAAATGCTCTTCCAAACAGTCGGCACAGAATTGGTTCTTAGAATGTCGAGTATAAATCTAGGAAATATATATATATATGTGTCAAAGAGTTCTGGTTCATAGCTCAAGCACAGTTTAGTTTTTATTTTAAATTAGTTTTATTTTGAATTCGAATTTCGAATTTTTGTGTATAAATTATAAGAAACTATTTACATACAGAGTTATGCATATGAAATTGTACAGTTGTCCCATATTTGTGGCACATACATACTAAGCAGAAGCATTTTAGCCAACACAAATTTGAAGAGGTGAATTTGCCAAAAAAAAAAAAAAAAAAAAAAAGAAGAGAGAAATAGCGAAAACGGTTCTTTTTGATAATTGAGTTTAAAGCATTTGCATTGGAAATGAGTTGCGTGGCAGCAATTTTGAATCAGTTTGAATCAGTTTGAATCGAGTTGAACTGAATTCAGTCAATGATTCAATTAACATTTGACATGTCAGAAGACAGCTCCGCAACTACATCAACTACAGGACACACACACACACACACACATGCGTGCGTGTATTTGTTAACTGGCAAAATGACCTTTCAGCGCTTGGCTGATCCTTGCCCAAAAACTGCTGCTTATTTTATGCAGGATTTTGTTATTAATATTCAATTAAAAGGCTATGCTCTCGCCCTGCCACCTGCAACCTGCCCCGCCTGCACTATTCAACAATATAAAGCGAAAGTTGCCCCTTTCCGCGCCACACACACACACCCCCCTCCCCCTCCCTTTTTAGATTTTTGCTCGTTTGCTAATTTCACAGCAGCCGCTGAAACTGGCTGATGAATTTATTGGGTCACACCCAAATTCTCAAGCGTTCCACACCCACCCCACCCCCCCCGTCAACGCTCGGCATCTTGTGTGCGTCATGTGGCAGGCGCCTCTAATTTATAGCCAAACAACAGCAAGAAAAGCATCCTTTGGGTAGATTTGATTAGAATTTTTTGGCTTGCTTTTTTGGGTGCACAAAAAAGATGGAAAAGAAAAGAGAATCTTTTAATGGAGGCGTTTTATGCGATTTTCTAATTGTTTATTCAGTGCAACAAGCAGCCATACACATGTGTGTGCGGTGTGTGTGTGTATATGTTTATTTGTGTATTTAGGTGTAGGGGCGTTGTGCACATGTGTGGGCGTGGCAGCATCTTTAGTCGCTCAATGTGCTGCGGTTTTGCCTTCAACTTTGTTGTAAACTTCCGCTGCCAAAGGATAATAAACACATGAGCCCCCCAGCAGAGAGTAGGCACACTCACACACACACACGCATACACACTTGTATTTGTCTGTGTGTTTGTGTGTCATTAGCGTTTTCCGTGCCATGTGTTTCAGTTTTTCCGTTGCCGGCCGCATTTGCCTTTGCGGCAGCATTTTCCGCACGTGCGTTGCCACAACGGCAACAGCATTAGCTACCTTCCAACTACTACAACAACAACAACAACAACAACAACAGCAACAACAACAACAACAACAACAACAACAACAGCAACAATAGCAACAACAATGTTGACAATGTCTGCAATTACAATAAACAAAACAGAACGCAGCAAATGCTAACGGCTCTTTCGTGTTCCCTCCACCTCCACCTCCCCTCCCCCGCTCCACGGCAAACAAAATAGAAGCCCAGGAAAGGGATGTGTGTGTTTGTGCGTGCGTGGTGTGAGAGGGGAAATGAGAAAAAAGGGGCCAAAAGGAAGCTGCTGTCGGCGCACTCAAGCACTAACATTGCCTAGTTAAAAACAAACTAAAGAAATTCCACTAATTACATTCAATAAAAACAAAAAAAAAAACAAAAAAAAAAAATTGAAAAAATAGAAAAAAACCGAAATGATGTGGCAAGTGAATTGGAGACAGAGATGCAACACTATCTAAGAAATGGATAACAAAAAGTTTTGCAAATTGTGTGGCAGTAAAAAGTGCATTTTAAGTATAAGAAATCGATTTAATATATATTTATTTCATATAGAGTTAAAAAATAAAAAAAACTATATATATATTTTTTTATATATAAATAATTCAATCATGTTTTAATGAAAAAGTCCGAAGGGTATTTTAAGTTTAAATAGTTAAACTATCGATTTTAATATTTAGCTTAAAAGAAATATTTGTCTTGCTTGAAAAAAATAAACACAAACATTTAATCTTTTATCAGCAAATTGGGAAACCATTAGCAACAAAAAAAAAAAAAAAAACAAAAAATTATAGTTCAAATGAACTAAAAAATAATTGGG
>JAWNLY010000179.1:1095000-1132500 GCA_035042045.1 Drosophila melanosoma
CTATTATTTTATATATATATTTATCATCATATTCAATTCCAAATGACAATTATCACAATTCAAATAATGAATTCATAAACTGCATTTCCAATATTATTATTTCCGATCATAATTTATTAATATTAAATAAAATAATATTATTAATTCAAACATTTCGCACATAGCTCAATCCACAATTGGTTTTTAGGCATTTAACCTTAACAAAAATATTTAAATCAATAATTTTCTAAACTCAGAATTCTATAGTTTAATGGAATATCAGATAAGCTTATCAGCTCAAAAAAAATTGAATATGCTAAAAGTAACAAATGCATAAATAAATATTTAAGATTTATCAAATGCTTTCACCCTTCAACATATTTTGTAACCGAGAAAGGGAAATTTGAAATTTTAATATTTCAACTATTCATGTCATGGCAATTTGGCAACAATTTTTTTTTTAACTCTTCATTTGGTAATTCACCAAAAAAATGTAACTGTTAAATAATTTTGTAAACCATTCAAGCAGTCGAGAATATTTTCTTAAAGAGAGAATTGTGAAAACATGTCCATGATGTGGGATCGGAAGCTCAGAAATGAAGGTATTTACTTGTGGAAGCAATCTAACCAGGATGTATTTGAATTGGCAATTGGAATTTGAATTAGCATGAAAGTGTGCACATATGGTATATATATATGTATATATATATATGTGTGTGTGTATGTGTGTGTTTGTGTATTTGGGGACAAGTCCTGCAAACCTAACATTGTGGCAGCTGCCACTTTGCCACAAGACACAATCAGAGGCACACGCTATGCCCGCCATATAGCCGCACATGTGACCAGAGTACATAAAAACAATGCACTGGCGACACGCAACCACGACAACAATAACAACAACAACAACAACAACAATAACAACAACAATAACAACAACAACAATAACAATAACAACAACAATAACAATAACAAACAATAAGCGAACAGCGGCCCAACAATAAAGAAATAAGGGTCGAAGACTGGAGTTTAGGGGGGAGTTTTGGGTCTGGTTGCTTGTCTTTCTACTTGAAGGCGTTGACAGGGGGGGGCGGGTGGGGGGTAGAGGCTGATGCTTTGTTTGTTAGTGAACCGCTAAGTTGAAGCGGAAACTTGTGCGACCGCAGCGACTGCGGTTTAGCAGACAGACAGCCAGACAGCCAGACAGCCAGCCAGCCAGCCAGCCAGCCAGCCAGCCATTGGGTCAGATAGACGCAGAGACAGATGGACAGACTTGGGCCAGCCAGCGACCACCAACTAAACATTACGCATACGCCCAGTTGGCCGCAAAACTGTGTGTATTATGTGGCGATGTGGAGCGCTCTACTTGGGTGCCAATAAGGTAGAAATGTTTTGTGGGGTCTGTGGGTGCCTCGAACGGTCAAAGTTCTGTGGCAAGCAGCAGCTGGCAACTCTCTCACTGAACCAAAGGAAGCCCATTCAATATCATTGTCAAGTGTGTGGACGCGGAACAGCAAGGAGCCGGACACGGCTGGATAGTAAGTAGTTGACTGCCTCGCATAAAGCTGCATTTGATGGGTGATGAGGGGGTTGGGTGTAGGTGGGGGTGGGGTGGTCACGTGCTTGGAGCTGGAATGAAACTGAACTGGCGACATCAAACGCCATTTTTTATGACAAAGCGTTTATTAAAACTAATTAAAATCCTTTAAACATTTAAGGAAGAAGAAGCAAAGACGTCAAGTGTCAAACGACAATGGACCCGGCCAATAGTCGGGGACGTGTTGCGACGCGTCGCGCCACTTCCTGCCAGGTCCTAACTTGCAACCGTCGCTTAATTGCGACAATTAAGTTGGCAACAATCATTTTCCAACTTTCCCCGCAAAAGTTTCTGAAGTTGAATATAATAAAAGTAAAACACAAAAATTACAAAAAAAAAAAAAAAAAAAAAACACCACCAACACAACAGCAACAAACTAAATAATTATAATACAAAAAAAAAAATATATATATATATATATAAAAATAATAATAAAAATAAAAATAAAAATAAATAGCGTGTGCTGATGGAAAATGTAATTTTATGAAAATTACGGGAAACGAATGACGAGGCGAATCCATAAATAAATAATCACTTAGAGGCCCCATTATTGAAGTGACAAAGCTGCAACTATGCGGCAGCCACATTCATAACAGTTACTGTTATGTAGTGTTGGTAAATGCTACGAGAAACGGGCAGAAAAAGGCTTTGATTTGCAATGATTTAATGTTAAAGCACATTTGAAATGTTTTCATCTTGTATTTTATCAACATGGATTTGAGTTTGCCTTTTTTATTTTGGAGTGTGCACAAAACTAAAATGCTTGATTTATTTATTTATTTTTTATATTTTTTAAACTATAATGTGAATGTTTAACTAATTAATACATATGTAGCACACAAATATTTGGTATGCACCTCCTTAATAAATTTAAGATATTACCAAGTTTCGAAGCCATCCACAGCTGAGTTTTTACTAGCTCTTCGGCAAACACAAGCTTAACGAAATTTTTCGTTGCTTTTTTTTATTTTTTCAAGTATTGTTTTTTTTTTTTTTGCGCCACAGAATGAGGAAAACTTCTCACAAAAAATGAACGCTTCCAAGAAGTGTAAAATAAATAAGTAATGAAAAATGTCGATAAAAAAAAAATATATACATTCTTTCTGCGCAGCAAGTCCTCTGATACCCCTCCCCCCCCACCCACCACTGCAACATCAAGGGGCAGAACACTCAGCAGTAGCGCAATTGCCATTTTGTTGTCAACGCATCGGCCGCGAAAGAAAGACGATTTGCAGCCATTTGTCATGTTGGGCCGGAAGTGCTTCCAAAAAAAAATAAATAAAAAAAAACAAAAGAAAAAAAAACACAAAAATTGTGTAATCGCATTTGTTGTTGTTGCTATTGGAATGGGATGCGGTTGAGTGTGGATGGGGTGTGTAAGGGGGGGTGGGGGGGTGAGATGTGGAGTTTTGGTGTGCTTGGTGTTAAAATATATAAGCAGTAAATAAGCTTAAAAGCCGTAAGGAAGCAAGACGGCTGCGACTACGGCTGCTGCTGCTGCTGGGCCAGGGTAGCTGGCAATTTATGCGTCTTGATTCTTCACACATGCATCCCCCCCTCCATCACCCCCCCTTTCACCCAACAAACTCAATCAACGGCAAGCCCAACAACAACCGCTAAAAATTGTTAAATAAGAAGAGAAAAATAAAAAAAAAAAGTTTTGTATTGCTTGCTGTAAATTTTGTTTAAAAGGCGAACGCGAAAAAGTTTTTTTTGGCGGCCTCGATACACTTCTCGGGTTTATGGGCTGCCCTTTGTTTCTACACTCAGCTTTATGTATTGTTATATTCTCTGTTTTTTTTTTGTTTTTTTTTTTTTTTTTTGTATCCATTTGGTGTGTATTTTGTTTTGTTTTGTTTCCAGCAATTTATTCAAATTGAGTTTGCGACTGCAGCCATAACTCAATGCGAACTTCGAACGTTTTAGGTTTCGAATAATAAAAAAAAAAAAAAGAAAAAAAAAAAATGTGCGTTGAAATATTTGCATTGCACAGCACTGGACGATGCCTGGCGCGAGGCGCCTGGCGACTGCCGATCCGTAAGCAGGTGTTGATGGCTCCATTTTGATGGCCAGCCGGAAGCCGCAAAAGTGCGTGAGTCATAAAAATAAAACCACCAACAAAACACACACACACAATACACACATACATTCTCACAACAAGTACACACAACACAAATACACACACACACACACACACACATAGCCAGCAAAGGCAAGTTGAATTATGCGTTTTTGGCACTCAATCGAAATACGGATTAAAAGCCAGCGAATGATTTTAATGGAATGCGTAGGGGGAGGGGTGGTTGGGGGAAAAGCTCCTCCAAAAGAAAGTTAAATATAGTTTGTTGACTTTGCTCAGTTCATGTTCTTTTCTGATTATATCAGAATAATGTAAGATGAATACCAGAAGCAATATAAAAATAAAATGGCTTAAAAAGTGTTTCGTTAATATTGTCAAGAAGCTTAAAGAATAATTGGCAATAAGCTAAGCAAATATTCCATCTTTATGGAAAGGTTACAAAAACTGCAGTTTTAAAAAAATAATTTAAGAAAAATATTTAATATGAATTAGCACAATTTGTGTGCGCAATTTTACGTCGATTATTATCATTATTATTTTTTTTTTTTTATTAATTTTGCCTTAATCCAAGACTGAAGAAACTTTGCTTGTTGCCTTTTGCTGGATTTGGCAAACTTAAATTTTGGTGTTGACTTTCGCTTTGCTTCTCTTTTTTTTTTTTTTTGCTCCTCTTCTCCGCCCTTTATCGGTGTGCTCCTCGCTTTTGTGACACTCGTTGAGCGATCACATCGGATGATAGCTATTGACAGATTCTTTTTGTTGCACTTCGTATTTCATGTGTCCCCTGCGGCTTATCTCACAAAATATTAACGCTTCTTGCAGCAAAACTGGCTAAGAGACTCCTATGCGCCCCGGCCGCATTGCCAATCGAAAGAGCTTTCAACTATGCATGTATAATATATGTTGCATGTAGTACGTTTTATGTTGTATGTTGTATGTTGCATGTAGTATGTAGCATGTAGCATGTACCTGAACACATATCACATCACACATAGCACTGCCACTTATGTATATAGACTTATGTATATTGGAATATGCTTCACTCGGCACGTTGCAACCTTCACATGCATTTTGCGGAAAAACTTCAATGTGTCATTAAGGCTGAGCCCAGGCCGTTGGTGGAGCTTGCTGCAGCTTGCTGCTTCTGCTGCTGCGGGCACGTCTTGGCTGTATGCGGCTGGATGTGGCAAACACCAAGCCCAGCTGCCGCATCACGTTCCCGTCTCAAATGGAGACGGGAATTGGGAGTCGAGTATTAGGGGCTGGCAGCTGGCAGCTGGCAGCTGGGAGCTGCTGACTGGGAGCTGCTGACTGGGAGTCTCAGCTACTTTTGGCCATAAAACGCGGACGGAGGGCACTGAACAAAGCAAAAGTTTTAAACGTATCAATGCGATTTATGCAGCGACAAAATGTTACGGCATGGCACACACACACACACACACACACACTTACACACATGCCACGACGATAAAAATTGGGAGAGGTGGCAGCAGAAGAGCGTGAAGGAAAATGGAAAATAAATTGGCAGCTACCTTTTGGCTGCAACCTTAAAAAAACCTTGCCGCAGTTGCCCCCAACCCCCCATCCCCCACCAAACATTTGCTGTTGCATATTTCAGTAGAATGGGGCAATGGACAGCGGCAAGTGGAACCAGACGAAGCTGCGACGGATCAAGAATATTCGCCCACAAATACCTTGTAATTTCCACAATTTCTTAAAAGAACTTTTGGCTTTATTTATTATTCATTTTTAATTTACTATAATATTTAGAATAGCTTCAAAAGTCCCGTTACATACGTCTAATACAATAAAAATAGGACAAGAAAAATAGCCGGAAAAAAAGCAGATCCCAATAATCCAAAGCCAGCAAGCCAATGAAATTTTGTCAAAGTTGGTGCTGGGTCTTTTGACTCATTGTCGCTGCCACGGGAAAAATTCTTGGCATAATGTCGCCTCCAGGACAACAAGAAGAAGAAGAAGAAGAACAACAACAACAGCAGCAACAACAACAACCAGAAACAGGAATGCGAAAAGACAATGCGAGAAACTCGAGTGTCTCTCATGTCTACGGGACCCGTTGTCGATGGCCAAGCTGAAGGCCATTAATCAATGGCAGACGCACTTCAGTTGGCCACATCTATTTATTTATTTTCTTTTTCTGTGTGTGTTTATTTTTTGGGCCTATTTTTGGAGCTGTTCGCTGAGTGTTGCCGGTTGCTGGTTGCTGGTTGCCGCAACAGCTGCCGGCTAGAAAATGTGTTGTGCTTAGCCAAAAGGTTAAACACAGACAGCCACGCCTATCATTAACCAATCGCAATACGCCCACCCTCCCCACCCTCCCCACAACCCCCGTCCCACCGCCCACTCGTTAACGCGCAATTAGCGAACATTTGGCGAGAATCTCGTTGGCATTTTGAATAATTATGACAATTGAAAAGTTTCTGTCAACTGAAGCGCGCCAGACGGTTGCGATGAAAGGCCTGGGGCAGAGGGTGAGAGGGTCGTGGTATGGGGTGAGTGTTTGGTTATAGCTTGTGCACGGGTTGACTGGCCCAATAATGAGGTTAGCTGATTGGCCCCCATCAACAACAAGCCCAGCTTCAGAGCAGAGTCAAAAACGGCGCCATGTGTCAACAGTAAATCGCTTAATTAGTAGCCAAAGTGGGTGGAGGGGAAAGCGGTGCAAATGTCTGCGTAAACTCGATGATAAGATTTAGGCTTAGACAATCTGATAATTAAATCAATTTGCCGTTGTCTGATAAAAATAGGTTGGATTGAAAATTGAGTCCTTTTTGTGTCAGCCACTTCATTCCTGAGTTGTTTATTCCAGTTTAAGTGGAAATTGGCTAAAGAAAAACCTCAAAGTGAAACTTCAACGTTAACGGTTTTTTTTTTTGTTTAAATTTGCAATATTCAAATAAGCACATAAATATTAACGCCGAATACTCTAAGCCATATTGATAATCTTTTGTTGTTTTTTTTTTTCATTTTTGTAATGATTTTCTATATATATATTTTAGCTGATTTGACTTGGTTATTTGTCAATTTGAATTGCTAGTTAAATGAGCCTTAGTCATGGGTCAGACTTGATAAGTCTGTAATTATTCAACTGCCAACAGGCCGATTTTACTTGGATATTTTCTGTACTGGATACCCTCTCTCTCTCTCTCTCTCTCTCTCTCTGCCTCTCTGCCTCTCTCTTTCTCTCTCTTTGTCTCTGGAGGTACACTCTTTATCCTTGTAACAGCCTTGTGCTGTTTGTTGAACTGACGTGTCGGTGACAGCCAATTAGTATTGTTGGCTTTGTTTGGGCATTATTTGGTTTAAATGAGAAACTTGCAAATGCTCGTCGAGATTTACACGTGCAAAATAGTCTTAATTATTAAAGTGTATGTTTTGCTTTACTTTGCTTTTTTCGCTCTAAATACATATAAAATATATATAAATAGTATCTCTCTCTCTCACTCACTCGCTCTCTCTCTCTCTCTCTCTCTCTCGGTGTTTCTGTTAGTGTGTGCAACTAGAGCCGGAAATCACTAAACCAACAAAATGGCCGAAAAGACTATGCGTGCCGGCTAAACTGTGACCTTCCTAACCATTCGATTGTGTTGCCATGTGTGTGTGTGTGAGTGTGTAGGTGTATGTGTGAGTGTCTGTTTTTGGGGTCAGTTGGCGCAATCAATTTCGATTTAGTAGCTGCCATAGTTTTGCTATGCGCCATTGTTCGATTATCAACGTCAGCCAGTCAGCTACAGTTTGAATATGAAGAAAAAGAGGGGGAGTTAAAGAGAGAGAGTGTGTGAGTGAGAGAGAGAGAGAAAAAGCCTGATGTTTTGTAAGCCCCAAAGTCGCACGCCCACTTAATTAAATTCCCTGGCTAATTCGTACTTAACCTTGAGAGAGCGTGCTAAACCAAACTAGACAAAACATTCGATGAGCACCTGCTCCACACTCTTCAGCACCACAACACCAATACACCACACCACACCACACCACAGCAGAACAAACTATACCACACCACACCACACCACACCATACCACACCACATTACACCACAGGACAACACCAACACACGTATTTTTCAACAGTGCTGGCACTTAACTGACCTGAATGAGCGGCTGGCGGTGTCTGATTCTCACAATGCATTTGCTGGAGATAAGCCGCAGTAAGGCCGCATCGGACACAATGCCACAAGGGGCACAAGCACAAGCACAAGCACAAGCAGCAAAGAACGAATTGAATGCCGAGCGTCTTCTTCTTCAACTTTCTACCAGTAACTTGTGCTTCTTCCAATGCATGTCATTGGATTGCGCTCTGTAGCAGGCACACACGTGCATAAAAAGCGTAAGAGCGAACAAGTGGGTGGCGAAAGAGAAAGAGAAAGAGCGAGAGAGAGAGAGAGAGAGAGGGAGTGTGAGTGTGAAAGGGGGAGGAAGTGTGTGAATTACAGCACATTTGCTTTTTCTGCTTTGCGTTGGCATTTTTCTACTCAATAGAACGGAATGGCAGTAGGCAGTAGCTTTGAATGCCAGCCTCTGCTGCTGCTGCTGCCTAGCCTCTGCTGCTGCTGCTGCCTAGCCTCTGCTGCTGCTGAGCCTCTGCTGCTGCTGTCTCTGCTGCTGCCTAGCCTCTGCTGCTGTCTCTGCTGCTGGTACTGCTACTCCGACCGCTTTTGCTTTGTCAGTTTATTTTTATTTTTATTTTTACTTTCTTTTTGCTGCTGCTGCTGCTGCTGTTGCTTTTGCTATTTGCCTTCGCTTTAGCTTTTGCTGATTCCTTTTCTCATTATTTGCGGTTTGCTGCGCAAAGTTTTGCTCGCTTTGGTTCGCATATTTCACCTGTAATTTTTGCAACTTTCAATTAGGAAGGCATTAAGCCAGAAAGTGCTTCCATTGAGCAAACCCCCTGCACCGCCCCTATAAAAACGAAGCGGTATGAAAGGTTCTGGCCACAGGAAAATATATAGTAAGCCGACAGCAAAAGAAATCTGCAACAAAAAAATGTATATATATATATATATATGTATATATATGCCAAGCTGATGACTCGAATGGTTTGGATTTGACAGTCTATCCCAGTGCACCTTCTAAATCACTCTGGCCCCATACTCAGCACACCAGCAGCTCCACATCCGAACGGGAGCAGGTAGCTGACATAAAATTGTAATTCATGCTCGTCATATATTTGTGTGTGCCCGCTGGGCGTGGCACTTTAATTAAAATTCCTCCCACACTGCACTTGACTCATAATAATAAATATGATTTGCCATTACAGAACGAGCACCAGCAGCAGCAGCAGCAGCAGCACCACCACCACCACCACCACCATCACCACCAGTAGTCAAGAGTATTCTCTCTTAGCCAGGTCAAGGATGAGGTGGCTCTGGGTGTGTCGGCCCTAGAAAAATCAAATTGCAATCTCATGCAATGAAAACTACAAAATATTACTCGATTTTATATACCAAAAGCAATTGATAAAGTGACCAGTATTACCATACTTAAATTTTTAGAGTTTTGGGTAATTAATCGCGGAGAGTTCAAATATATTTAAAATAAAAATAAATTTTTTGTTCTAATGTTTAATCGAATTACTTCAGTTTCGTTATGTAATCAATTTTAAATACCTATTTTCTCTGTCCATTTAGCGTGAAACTCACCTGCAATGAGAAAGAAAAAAATACAAATGAAATCATCGTTAAAAATCTATTCTTTATGAATGTTATGCAACTTTTAGTTGATTAACAAAATAAATAAAAAATAAAAAAAAACGAGCCCAATAGCAAATAGCTGCTAAAGCAATTGACAAACCAACAATTATGGCAACTAAACGCAAATTTGTATGAATAAAACAAATAGTTGTCGACCATACAAAATACGAAAAATCAAAGCACAAAATGCAAGCACACAAAAATATCAAAAAATAATAATAAAAAGAAAACAAGCACACAATAATGCTGTAGTCGAGTGAGCTCGACTGCGACATACCCTCAACACTGCAGCTATAATATATATGTATATATATTTAAATTTTATTGTAAAATTTCAAATATCATTATTAACATGCCATCTCTTTCTCTCTCACCGAAAATATATCCTAATAAAAATGAGATCAAAATGAGATCGACTTTGATTTACTTTGTGAAATTGATGTATTATATAAATATAAATTTCTATGGTCGGAGATGATTCCTTCAGCTTGTTACATACATTTGCACAAGCCCATTATACCCCATTTGTCCAATTTCAGGGATTAGGGTATTAAAATGCTAATGGTCAAAAAGTGTTGAAAATCACAGAAACAGCGAAAATTTTTTGCTCTCTTAGCAAAAAATTATGGCTGGCAAATATGAAGTTAAAGGAAATGATAAAAAGTGGTGAAAAGAGAGGAAGGCAGGGCGTGTGTGTGTGTGTGTGTGTGTGTGTGTAGAAAGTGTGGAATCATTTGCTCATTGCATTTATATTTGAAACGTGTCATGGTGAAATATGGGTAACGAGGAGGAGCTTAAATCAACAGACAGAAAGGTCAGCATATAAAGAAGTGGGTGAAATAGATAGATAGAAAGATAGAGAGAAGAGAGAGAGAGAGAGAGAGAGAGAGAGAGGGGAGAGAGAGAGAGAGAGAGAGAGAGAGAGAGGGAGACAGAGAGACATTAGAGGTGGAAGAGCTAGAAATAAATGTTAATCGTTTTTTGGGTTAATGATAATTTGTTTCAAGTTTGTTTCATTATAGAAATTAGCCAAGAAAACCTTAGCCTTGGAAATGGTTAGAAAATCATTTCTAATCTGTGTTGGCACTTGTCATTTTCAATGGGCTTAAAATAAATGGCTTAAAATATATATGAATGAATGAGTCTTGTGTGATAGCGATAAAAGCTTAGCACTTTTTGGTCCATTTATTGAGGAGAATAAAAAAAAATAAATATATATATATTGAATCATTGCTCGAATGTTGCTGAATAATTGATGCACTCAACCATTTCAGCCGCATTCAGTCGCTTATTCAACTGTTTGCATTCATTTGAAATAATTTTTCGCATCCTCGATGGGGACATATTTTTGTGTGCATAGAGCAGACATTAAATGTGAAATGAATGGTGATCAATTAAAAGCGTGCACCTGAATACGCGAAATTCAATATGCAGTTGAGTGTAATTAGATATAACATAATTAGTGCAATGACCATACAGCATACAGCATTCGTTTTTGCAACATTAAACATTCATTTGATATTCATATCACAATGTGCAATTGTTTAAATGTCATTTAAGTGATTTAAATGCATTTTCAAACGAGCTTAATTCCAACGCATTAACAGCTCAGACCCATAGACGTTGGAGTGTTACATATATATAAAGAGAGAGAGAGATCAAGGGACAGAGAGAGAGAGAGAGAGAGGTAGCCAGAGTGGGGGAGGGTTGGCATTAAGAGAAATTGGATTGCGATTGCTATGATAAATAACGCTGCCGTGCATCTAATTAATAACAAAACTTTAATCGCCTAACGATAGCTGTGTATTACATAACTCGCACACACCCCCCCACACACACACACACACACACATGCCTTCCCATTCTCCCCCCCCCCCATTCACACCCTCTCTCCATTGCTTGTTTGGCTGGGGCTAATGTTCGTCGCCGTCCATAGCCACTGCGGCTGATGATTATTATTATGGTTATTGTTATTAGCGCTTCGAGATTTATGTGCAAAAATTTATTATTTGCCTAGGTTCTACTGGAAGTGCAGTTTACCTCACTGTTGTTGTTGTTGTTGTGGCTCCATAAATTTAACTGAAATTGAGCATAATTTTTCATTTAAGTGGAAATTAATATAATACGCCGCCCAGCCACGCCCAGCTAATTATGTCACGTCGGACATTCAGCTGAAATAGCGCAACAGAATCACACACAAGGACCAACAGCAAAAAATAGAGACAGAGAGAGAGTGAAGGAGAGAAAGAGATGGGCATTAAAATAAAAAAAAAAAAAAACAACCGTGTGAAAAATTAAGGCAATGAAAATATTTTGATGAATATAAATGCCAAAACAAACGGCCGCTGGGCATTGCCAAACTTTGTTTCGCTGCAAAATGAATTATTAATTTTTATGCGGCATTTTCACTAACAAAAAACCTTTACAAAAGAAATATCGCAACAACATTTTCACCGGTATTTAATTGTTGTCATTTAGTTTGTCACACATTCAGGTTGACATCGCCAAGACCAACAAGAACAATTTTATTTTCTATATATGCTTGATCAACATTTGAAGTCTTTCGAATACGTTGTCTTTTTCATATAGCTACGATAGAAATGATCTGTCAGAATGATAAGTACTTAAAAGATAAACTTTAACACTTAGTAAGATTTCCTTTACAGTTCTGCAATTAAAAATTAACCATATCGGTCTACTATATCATAAATCATATATCCCAAATCAACCATTATTTAAAGTATATATAAATTTATCATAGCTTTTTGCTTGTTTATTTTGATTAATTCTTAAATGTAGTATTTTTTTTTTTTGTATTAAAATTGCAAAATATGAAGTTATTTGTGATCATAGGTCAAACAATAAACGAATTTTGTCTTCAAGAGTCATTTGTGCAATCTTTTCATTCATGACATGATTGCTTTTTCAAGCTTTGATGGCAACAAAGAATTTCGACAATATTTTAGTTGTGCAATTGCGTGTCAAAGTCACTTTTACATCTGTACATTGTGTTCTGCTACTGGCTTTGTTTTTGTTACGCACACCCACAAACACACACACACACACACACACACACATACACACACACACACACTCATACATTTATATACATTGGGCATGCGAAGTTATGTCCACAACGCAGGCAAAAGTAATTTTATGTATCTGTGGCTCATTAATAATTGAGACCCCAGCAAGGAAATCAAAGTTGTTTGTGGTGCCAGCAATCCCCTCTGCACTTGTCTCGCAAACATTCCCCTTTGCCCCCCGCTCACCCCCCTCTACCCCTTGGCTGATAAGGCGGCGGCGTGCCAGTGCCGTTAGTTTTGTTGTCGCCATCGTCGTGTGTGTTGTCGCCCAGAGTATTCCTTTTGGGGGCACGCAAATGCGTTGCGTATACGCAATATTTCAACAGCCAAAGTAATGCACAAGCCACGTTCCGGCCACATACCAAGCGACCAGATGTCAACTGTACACTGAGAGCAAAAATAAATCGTCCAAAAAATTTCGATTTTTCTGTTCTTTATAAATTCTGTATAATCGAAAAAAAATTTTAGTATATTAAATTTGTTTTTTTTTTAAACTATTTTCCATTTTTAAAGAAATATATTTCTTAAAAGAAGCAAGTTAAAAAATCGCCAATATTTCAAAAAATATGAAATATGAGAAAAACAATTTTTTGAAAAATATAAATTTTGCTCCTATAACAACTATTTTCCATTTTTGAAGAAATATATTTCATAAAAGTAGCAAGTGAAAAAATCGGCAATATTTCAAAAAACTAAAACATCTAATTTGATGTTTATTGTGATTCTAGATTTATGACAAAGTATTGTTCTGAGTGCAACAGTTTTGTTGGGAAAGGGGAGGGGGAGTTGTTGCTTAAGCGCTCTGTAAGCCAATATCTCTGTTATCTTGCTGTTGCTGATGTCGATGTTGCTGCTGTTCATGTTGTTGTTGTTGCTGCTGTTGTTGCTGCTGTTGATGTTGTTGTTGTTGCTTCTGTTGTTGTTGCTATTGCCATTGCTATTGCTGTTGCTATTGCTATGGCTATTGCCATGTGGGCCATGTCTATTCTGCTCGCTTGATTCAATGAATTTTGCACAAAACTGCAGCTGGACGTACGGTCAGAGTTGGGCACAATGTGAAAGAATGATGGAAATGGGGGAGGCGTGTCCAAACAAATGTATGCAGCACGCAATACGTTGCTCGGCGTGTTAGATGCGTGCTTAAGAACAGAGGAGGGAAGGGGGATGGAGGCGGAGAGGCAGAAAAAGCTGCTGTTGCTGCTGCTGCTGCAAAAAAAAGTAGCCAAGCGGCAGAGGAAGTTATGATTGTTTCACGATCTGACAAATAGAGCAACCTCTCTCCTTCTCTCTCTCTCTCCCTCACTCTCTTACTCTTTCGCTCTTGCTGTCACTGTCGCTGTCGCTGTCTGTCTGTGTGGGGCAACAAAAGTAGCCAGGCACATGCTTTTTGGATTGCTCGACAAATTTATGCGCCTCTGTTGGATGCGCCCGGAACAGGCAATGGGGCAATGTGGCTCCGGTTAGCTCTTCACTGTTTGCTTGTTTGTTCGCTTGTTTGTGTGTGTGTTTGTGTGTGTATGTGTGTTTGCGTGTGTGTGTTTGCTTGTTGGCTGGCTTTTATCAACCCTTTGAGGGTTGTGCCACTTGCGTGTGAGTGTAAGTGTGTGTGTGTGTGTGTGTGTGTGTGTGTGTATGCGTGTGAGCTTATGTGTGTGTGTTGGCATTGCTAAAAATTTTGTGGCAAATCTTTCTCTCCCTCTGTCTGTCTGTGTGTGTGTGTGTGTGTGTGCATTATTCTCCTCGGCCTAAAAGCAGGCAATGAAATTTTCATGCTCACTCAATTGTTGCAGTTGACAGTTTTCAGGAAAAAAGCCCAAGAACAAGCAATAAAACAATGTAAATGAAAAGTTATGAATGCACTCAATCGAAAGTGGAAAACCAAGCAAACCAACCAGAAATTGCTAGTAGAATAACACATGCCACGTGAGGCAGATACACTTGCCGTACAACAGCAATTATACACGTTTTATCCACAAAATTCGTTTAGCAAAGGTAAACGATACAACTGAAGTTATTTGTTGCCATCGACTGCGAGTTGCCATGTTTCAGCATTTAAATTTTGTGGCAACACAGTATCGCTGATATATTTACTGTATTTTTTTATGTACATTTAGCGAAACATTAATAGCATAATTAATAACATAGCGTTAAAGAACAATGTCACTTTATATTTATAGCCACATTTTTTTAAATATATTAAAATTTTACTCTACAATGCAATTAAATTTTAGGCTTGAATTAAATCATTAAATGTGATATATTTGTTTTTAGATATGCGCTTAAAATTGTGTTTTTTTTTTTTTTTTTTTGTAAAAGGCACTTAAATGCGTTTAAGTATGCATTTGCACATGGCGCTGTTGACATGTCAATTGACCGGATTAACAATGATTAAATATGACAACAAAAAAATAATAGTAAATATATATATATATATATATATATAAATAAACATACAAATTAATATAGAAATATAGCAACACGTTTAGATAATCATTGTCTATTTTTGTCATCTGTTGCCAAATACTTCGTATATTGCCAACATACATGAGTACATATGCATTAATGTATTTTTAGCCATGTTTGTTTTTTGCTGTCTGCTCCGTTGTCTTGGCTTTACAAATGCTCCCAACAAAATGACAATAGCAATTGGCAAGCTTTGAAGTTAGATTCGTTTGACTTTTACTTTTGCCTCGACATCTCCTGCTCAAACACGCACCCACCCACACATCCACACACCCACACACGCACACGTAACCTTACTCAGAATACGAACGAGCAACAGCGTTGAACATTTCACATTTAACTTAAAGCTTTTCATGCCCATCATCCACTCTCCCGTTTCGCACGTCTCCTTCTCGTAGAGTAGCAGCAGCATAGCAGCTGTAAAGCTTTAATTACCATGAGAAGCTCCCGATTGTACTGTAAATATTTTGTTAAAGCTTTAAGTTGTGCCCTATTCTCAGTGCTGTGCTGTGCTGTGTTGTTTGTGTGTTTGCAATGCTTATACCGGCTCTTCGACTGGCAATTGTTGCGCCAACAACAGCGTCAGCAACAATAATCCGAAGGCGTGATACGTAACAAGCGGCGAGGCAGACAGAGAGAGAGAAAGAAAGAGAGAGAGGGAGAGAGAAAGAGAGGGCAAGTGTGGAAGAACAAGAGAAGTGGTTAAAGCCCAAGGATAAAACAAAACAGGAACTGAACCCACCAAAAACAAAAAGAAGAAAAATCAAACAAAAAAATGCGCAAGCATTTTTAAAATTTAATGCGGCGCTGCCAGCGCTGACAGCGCTGCCAACGGCGACGCAGGCGATACGCTGAATAAGCAGCGCTGGCTGCGTCAAAAGCTCGCGTCAATAATACAAAATACGTAATACTGAATGTCGAATGTGCCATTCCCCCCCCCCCCCCACCCACATTTGTCTGCCCGCTCAGAAGCCAAAAAATTACGGACGCGACATGAAACGCTGATAAAAACGACAATTGATGGGCGTACGTGGGCGCATTGGGGCGTGGGCAATTGCTGAGTTATGTTTATGACAAATGCGAGCGCGTCACTGGCACGAGCCCCAGCACGAGCACTGGGCGGATGATGCTGTCGCAGACAGTCCTCCCCTCCCCCCCCTCCACTCTTGGCATCATCAGCCCTTGGCCTTACCATTGCCCTTGTCCTTGTCAGCGGCATGTACTCGGTTTACTAACAGTGTCGACTGCCATGCAAGGCAAGCACATTGACTACCTTAGAAACATTAAAAATAGCCAAGAAGGTGATTTGTTAAGTGCTTGAAGAACACATGTGTCTCTCGTTAAATACGACATTTACATTTCATATTGGGAAAACAATTCGGTTTTGTTGCATAAAAACTGATAAGCATAAATAACAACAATCATATTAATGAATTCAGAAATCTGGCATATCAAATATAAATAAAAAACATTTTCTATTTCAAAAAGCCAAGTCTAAAAAATTTCCCCAATTTCTTTTTACTTTTCAAACATAAATTAAAGTAAGCTGGTTTTGGGCAATTCTTAAGCCTAAACTAAAACTTCACATTGAACGTGTTTTGTCTTTGAAGAGAATTGATAAGTTCGCAATGTGAGCTTTGCGCTGATCTTTGGCTTGGATTCTCTCATTCTCTCATTCATATTCAATTTTTTTTATTGCTGTCGCCTTTTGCTTTGTCACGTGTTACGTGTCCTGCTTTGATAATCAGAGCTTTCCCCCCCTGATACACCCACTCAATCGCCAATAGGCAGAAAATAAATGTGAAAATGGGAAGAATTTTGTATTGTTACGCAACAGAACAGCTGAGCACAGTTGGTGGGGCTGAGGGAGGTGCAAAAGGTGCGGGAGGTGCAGGCAGGGCGTCTTTCGATTGTCAATCACATGCAATTTAAATAAATTGAGTGTTTTATGGGGTTTTCAATTTGATGTGTTCCGCTTTTGATGTTGGGGCCAACCATCCTGTCACCATGCATATTAATCATCATCTTTATCAGCATCAGCAACAGGAAACGAGCAGCAAGCAGTCAGCAGCAACTAATAATAGGATCAGGACATCATCATCACCATCACCATCATCATCAGCACCATCATCATCATCATCATTATCATCGTCATGTAGGCCAGAGCTCAACTGATTTTCAGTAAGCTTTTGTTTTGGCCAGCCAATTGCCAAATTGCAATGGACGCTGATGAGCAGCACAAAAATAATCAGCCATCATTTTGCATATTGCATATTGCATGGCGTTGCACGCACGATGGACGCCAGCTGCTGCTTTCGGCGGGTGGCGGGTTGGCGGGTTGGCGCGTCGACGGTAGTTGCCCCATGGGGAGGCATGCAACGCAGAATTGGCAACTGGCTTGCATTCGCTGCCGACTATGGAATTAATGCACGTACATTAAATTCAATTTTGGGGCTTCGCAACGCATTTTATACAATGCCAAAACACACACTCAACCACACACACACACACACACACACACAATAACACACGCTGTGGTCTACACAAATGAAAACCAACACAAAAACGAAATTGAGAGTTTAGCATCTACAGGTCAAAGGTAAGCTTGGTGCCCTTTAATTAGGGTCCCAAAAGCTGGCATCTAAAATGTTATCAAATGACAACACAGAGAAGCAACTGGCTAAAATATAAACTGTTTGTTTATTATTACAAATAATGTTTTTTGCGAATATTGGCTTACATATTAACTATTCAAAATGTATAATTAATTTGAAATACACAGCTGCAACTAAATATGCCATAAATTGATGGCAAAACAGAATTTAAAGAATTGTCTATTTAAAACGAATGTTGCTAATTTTAAAACATGTAATGAAGCAAAAAAAAATGTTTTTTTTTTGTATTTGTTTTAATAACATTACTCAATTAAATATAATTTTATGCGAAGAATATAAATATTTACTTAGAAATTCTTTTTAGTCATTGTCAAACTCGACAAACTTTCACATTTTGAGCGGAAAACAAATCAAATAAAAAATATAAAAATTGTCCAATAAAAAAATATTAAAGAAGTTTAAAGAAATATAGATAAATATATATATTTTTTTCTCATTTTTTTTTTAGGCCTCTTTAGTTGTTGCCTACTTTTTGGCACAGTTTGTGTGAATAAATATTTTATGTTATTTAATAATTTAAATTTTAATATCAAAATATCAAAGATAGAAGAGACTTTATTGCTTTTCTCACACATCTGTCCTAGAAATATGAAATTGTCAATGCAAATGACATTCCGTGAAATATATCGTGACACGTGACTCGTGAGTGAAATTCGTGTTTCTAGGTCTGCCCCAAAAATAAATCACATACCAAAAATTATAGTTTGTTGCACATTGGTGCATTTTTTGAAGGGTTTGTTGAAAATGCAATCGAGTATTAAGTAACACATTCTCACAAGTTTAACTCTGTGTGTGTGCGTGTGTGTGTGTGTGTGTGTATGGGAGTGTACAACTGTGGCAAAGTGTCACATTAACTTGTTTAAAACGCAGCGAGCGTGCAGCGTGAAAATTGCAGCTGCAGTGCATGCGTTTCGCGTTGCACGTTGCACGTTGCACGCTGCACGCTGCACGTTGGCGCACAAGTATGAATCTGGCAGGCCGGAATAACGGCTGTGCAGTGGCAACGCAGGATAACAAGAACAATGAGCGTTAAGCGTGTCGCATACCAACAACAATTGTCACAATTGTTAAATATTTATAATAATAGAGTTTTTATTGCTGTGGCCACGTAAAATATTAAGCGCGCTTATGCGGCAACTCAGCAGTAGCGTGGGGCATGCGGCAAGCGGCAAGCGGCATGCAGCATGCAGCAGGACGCAGGCGGCGAGCCGTTAACAATGGCGCATTTCCGGCTTGCCACAGTCACAGTTGCAAACCTGCCACGCCCAGCGTGCAACAAATTGAAAAACATTTATTTGCTTAAAAGCGTCAAGTATTTTTATTATATTTTTTTTTGTTGTTAATTTCTTGACTCATTTTTTTTTGCCATTTTGTTGTTGTTATTGCTATGCAGTTTGAATAATTTATTTATGTTTATTATTTTTTATACTTGCCTTTAATAAATTTTATTTTAATTTTAATTATTTTGTTGTTGTTTTTTTTAATCATAAATGCAGGCATGTCAACAATTGGTTGACCAGTTTTGTTGTTCTTTTAGTTGTTCTTCTTCTTCTTGTTGTTGTTGTTTTTTTTTATGTTGTTGTTGTTTGCATTGAGTTTAACGCCCGGCAACACAATTTTAATTTTGCAACAATTGTTGTTATTGTTGTTGTTGTTGTAGCTGTTGCTTTAAACAAATAAACTTAACTCTGTTTTGTGGTTGTTGTTTCTGGTTGTTTTTTAATGAATTTGTATATTTTATGTACAACATATTTTGTGGCATTGCAGTAACTGCAACAAACTGTCAGCGGCATCATAAATTGTATTGCAATGGTCAGAGGGGTTGAGGAGAAGAGAGAGAAAGAGAGAGAGAGAGAGATAGAGAGAGGAGCTCTAGGGACACATAATAAGTATCCATTTGTGGATTCTAATATTCAAATAAATGCACCGTTTTCGAATTATGTATTTATTATGAATTAAAGTATTATTAAAAAAAAAAAACTCTTTTTAAGCAACGCATAGAAAACAAAACCTTTTCAAGCTAATTCAGTCAAACTTAAATAAATAAATAAATTCTTCTAAAAATATCATAAATTTAAAACAAAAAAAAAAACTATCAGAATACTTTATTGTGAATTAATATGCATTGAAAAAGAGAACTACTCAAAAGCGAAAAGCTAACAATATAAAAAAACGCCCCATAAAACACACACCCACACATACACACACATTGATACAAATACATACAAGTAAAGCAGAAATCAACTTTTTAGCCGAGAGAAAAAAAAAACATAGAATTAAGGCACAATCTAAATAATATTTGTGTGACTTATTTATGTACGTATTATTTGTATTTATTATTAATATTATTTGCCGTTGTCTGTCTTTTTTCACAATATATATATATATGTATAATAATATCTCTCAATTCGCAATATTTTAAGCTTTGCGAGTCAATATTCATCGTGTAATTTGATATTTAATCAATTAGTCGCTTCACATAATTATTTGTAATTTAAAATTCTGCTGATGCGGTCCGCAACATATTCAATTAACAACGTGTATCACAAATAAAGAGAATCTTAGAGCAGTTCTTAGGAAACCTTTCAAGTCTGCTAATGAGCACTAAATAAGTGTTGCTAAGATACTCTTCGCTGACATAAAAAGGCATCTGTTGTCAAAGATTAGTCATCATCAAAGAATAAATAAATATCGCATATTGATTTTAATATGTTTATGTTTTTGCATGGTAACAATATGAATTGGATTCTTTGTTTATTTTTTTTAAATAAGTAATTTATGTTTGAATATAAAAATATTTTGTTTTAAGGATAAACTAATATAATCGATAGAAAGTTTAATGTTATCGATTTGTTGCTAAAGTGTAATTACAATAAAAGAGTTTTATTTTTTATTATACTTAAAATGTTACCCATTTTTAGTTTTGTTAGCCGATTATAATGCTAACCAAAATACTCACATTTTCACAAATTCAATGAGTGTGTGTCTAAGTGTGTGTGTGTGTGGGTGTGTGTGTAGGTGTCGTAGAACACAAAAAGTTCAACTGACTGAAAATGCTTAAATAACCTAAATGCAGACTCGACTCTCACCACAAAGTCTGGAATATGGCGAATAAATGAATAAATGAATGAATGAATGAACGAATGAATGGATGGATGGATAACCGAATGAATGGATAAATGTGGAAATGTGTGTCAGACTGGACGCTGGCTCAGTTTAGAATCTGTCTGACGCTTGGCACACTTGCAGTCAGCTCACAGTGTGGATTTCGATGCCAGAGCAACTAATTTGCCCAAAAAAAAAAGAAGCAGATACAGCAGCAGCAGCAGCAGCAAGTTGAACAGGAGCAGGAGCAGGGGCAGGGGCAGGGGAAGGGGGGGGGGGGCAGTGGCAGCAGCTGGGGAGATGAGCATAGTTTTAAGTTCCTTGGCTGCTTGCTATAATTTTAATCAAACTTAAAACAAATTTCCTAAATAGTTTCAGCTAGCTGTCTCATCCTCCACTGTTTGTATTACGCATATCTCTCTCAATTTTGCTCCTCTCCCCGTCTCTCTTTCTCTTTCTCTGTCTCACTCTCCTCCTCTGTCTGTCTTGCTCAGTCGTTTTTGTCACTCTTGCTGCTGCTGCTGCTGCTGCTGCTGTTGGGCGTAAAAGTTTTTAAGCTGTGGCCTCTGCAAAGTTTTTTGACTCAATGAGCTCAAAAATCTCTTTTTAATACTTAAGCATAACTAAATTAACATGCCTAAGTGGGTGTATGTGTGTGTGTGTGTGTGTGTGTGTGTGTGCCTGAGAGTGTGTGCATGTGTGTGTGTGAGTGTGTGTGTGTGCCTGAGAGTGTGTGCATGTGTGTGTGTGAGTGTGGTTTTGCGACGCAGCCAACAAAATTTTTGGTTTTTTTTTTTTGTGGCAAATTAAATTTGCTCAACGTTGTAAAACCGAACTCCCCATTTTCTGTTGGCCAAAGCGCGACGCCTTTAACGCCCTTCACACGGCACGTAATGGGCGTGGCCTCGTTGCGGCTCGGTTGAACTGTGTGCACATGCAATTTGATTTTGCGGGTCGTCGAAAGCAGCTCAAAATAAATAAAGCCACAAGATCCCAACCAGCTGACAGCGCCACAAGGTATGCATCACTTTTTCAAATAAGCCAATTAATCGGTTTTGCGTGGGGGGGGGGGGGGGGTGTGAATGGGCCCTGTACGCCTTTTGGTACGTATAACCAAAACTTACGTAACAATAAACAATTAGATAAGAATGTACAAAATTCTACTTATTTATTACTTATTTGCGGTTAATTTAGTAAACAGAAAATATTTCTGATTATGCAATTTTATAGAAAAATATTTAGAAGAAAAGAGGCAAAAGGTTATAGGAGGCAACTGAGAGAGAGAGAGAGAGAGAGAGGGGTGGGGATTGCAGAGTGTGTGTAAAGAGTTATGCTTCTTTTATGCGTCTTCCAAATTTCTATTTTTTTTTTTCATCTAATATTTTTCTGTAGCTCAAAGTGCTCAACTTTGATGACAACAAAATAATCGAAATCAGCTATTTTAATAAAAACTATATTTTTTTTTATTATTTTATGTAGGCAAAGATATTAATTTTATTTTGAATATTTGAAAAAAAAGTTTAGGGTTGTGCAGAAGTATCTCTCTGAAGTATCTCCGCAGATCAATATTGAAAAGCTAAAGACTTCAAGTTTTTATATTTATTCCTATTCGATAATAATTATAAATGGTTTATATTGAACAATCTATTATCAGCAAGCTTACTGTGTACTTACAAGCTGGGCTTAGTTAATCTTAAATTTTAGCTGATTTTGTTATAGCCTTGTTTGCCACATTGGCTTTAATACGAATAATCTAATAGTTGGGATATGGCGAACATTAATGATTTTATTTGATTATTTTTTTGAAATCTATTTTTTTGTTTTCCTTTTCAGCGTGTGTGTGTGTGATTGTGTGTGCGTGTGTTCGCATCAAATGGAATGATTTCCAATAATGTGTGCAAAATAAAACATGAGCCTGGTCAAAGAATTGAGTTGATGCCCGCAGATACATCAAACGTGGCCTAAACCACGACGATGCCATATCTAAAGCTGTCTATCTGCGTGTGTGTGTGTGTGTGTGTGTATGTATGTGTGTGTCACGTTTATTTGTATTAGAGATGACCGCAAAATGAATGTGGCAAGTCCGTCAAACTAACTGAATGCGTTGCGCAATAAGCAGGAAGGTTGGTAGGGTGGCGGGGGGTCAGGGCGGTTGGTCGGTTGGTCGGTATATGCTGCTCGGTTGGCTATGATAGCAAATGCAGTTCAAGCTGAACTGTTAGCCACCGCCAAAGCCAAAGCCAATGCCAAAGCAAATAAACGCTTTCGGGCGCAACATAAAAATTTTATATGCAAATGAAGGCAAACAGCAAAAAATAAAAATAAAAATAAAAATACAACAACAAAAAAGAACAAAACAAAAATAAAAAAAGGAAATACATAAAAGTCAACAAATATTTTGCTCAATTTTTGTTGTGGTATTCTTTTTTTTTTTTTTTGTGTTGCTGCTTTTGCGCTTCGTTTTTGTTTGTTTCCTTAGCCTGGCCCACTCAGGTAAAATGGCCAAACTCTCGGCCATATAAAACACACGAACAAGAA
This sequence comes from Drosophila melanosoma, assembly GCA_035042045.1. Classification (NCBI taxonomy): domain Eukaryota; kingdom Metazoa; phylum Arthropoda; class Insecta; order Diptera; family Drosophilidae; genus Drosophila; species Drosophila melanosoma. The sequence goes on from JAWNLY010000179.1 coordinate 1,118,228, forward strand.
GTGAGGGCAGGTCGACTTCCTGAATTCGGCCAGGCTGACTTGAGTTGGTTTGGTTTTGGGTGGGCGGTGGTTTGTCTGTGTCTGTGATCTAAAGTCCATGTGTCTCAGCAAGGATGCGGCCAGGATGCGAGCGAAACGAGAACGAGAAATTTGGTATTCGTGACTGCGACTGCAAATGCGGCGTTCAGCCCGTGACTGGGCCTATGAATTGAATTATTAAGTAGTGTATGTCCAAGTATATGTATATATATATGTGTGTGTGTGTGTGTGTGTGTGTGTGGAGGCTGTGGGCGTGACACATTGAGCAGGTCATTCGAATGCGCAGCGCAAAAGAAAATGTTTCGTTGTATAAGAATGGAGTATAAATAAGTGTTGCCCATCCGCCTGATTGCGGACTCCAGGGAAAGGGCTGTTTGGTGTGGTGGGGGGGGGGGGAGGGATGTGCATGAGAATGAGAATGCTTTAAAAATGTGTGTGTGTGTGTGTGTGTGACTTAAGCTACAATGGCATTGTGGTTGATTATTTAAACACAAGCTGCAGAAGCAATGCAAGTGCTCCCCCTCCTCTCTCCCCCCACCCCATCCTAATAGAATAGCCCCCAATCAACGATAATCGAGCAAAACAAATTAGCATCAATCAGAAATGCAAATTGCTTGAAAAAACGCTTAAAGAATTTGAATGCGTTTCGCACGCGATTCTTAAACGATTCTTGACACCTGCAGCCAGTTCACAAATTGCTGCAAACGTTTAACAAAACAGATCTTGTATTCAGTTAAGGGGAGGGGAAACAACAAGCAGAAATCAGCATAATAAATTAAGATAGACTTTGCTTAATTTAAGCTCTGATTTCGTATTTTGATTTGTAAGCCAAATTCATCAATTCATTGCTTGCTGTGTAGAGCAATTAATTGCTTATTTATCAGCTTGTAATTAAGTGTTAATTGCAGGCACACAAATTTTCTTTCAAAGTTCGCTTTGATGTTACAAAAAAATAAATAAATAAAAATAAAAATAAATAAAATTGGGGTTATATATGTAAAATTGGTTTTCATCTATCAAATGCATAAGCACTTAGCATATTAATCAATCACAAGTGCTTGGACATGACACAGCTATATCGATATCTCTATATATCTCTGTAACTGTGTGTGTATGGGTGTGTTTGTGTGTGTTTGTGTGTGTGTGTGTGTGTTTGTGTGTGTGTGTGTGTGTATATGCTATCATTTTGCATTCCCAAAGGACTCACTTTTGTTTTGGGTTTCATCGTGCTTGGCGTTGAATGTAATTTCAGTTTGTGCTTGTCACCTGGCAAGCAGCTAGTCAACCAGCCCGTTAATAGGGCGTGTTAACGCCCTTTGCACCCCTACTACACCCCACCACTAGCTATCAATTGGTATTACCATTTGGCCCCATAATATTCACACACACACAGATATAGACATACTTATGTTCAAGTTGTGCTAAATATTCTGTATCTAATTGTTGTGTAAATCGATTTTTTACAGTCCAATTGATAAAGTTCAGAAATGAAAGCAGTGCAATCTGCAAGGGTATTTCACCTTTTTTGCCATGCCCAAAGATAACTGTTTTTTTTTGTTGTTGCTGTTCTTTTCTTATTTGCTGTTGTTTTTAACTTTTGTTTCTGGGGATTCTTTCGTTTTTTTTTTTTTTTGTTTTTATTCTTTTTGTTTGCGCAGTTTGTAATTGACATGAAAATTTAATGGCATAATTTTATTTTATACCCGCGTCGCCTGCCCTTTCTCTACCCACCAACAACCATTGCTGCTGGCTGCTGGCATCTGGCTTCCACTTCCTTTTCTTTGGCTTCTTTAAGTTTATACTTTTTGTGTTGTTCTTGTTGTTGTTGTATTTGTTGTTGTATTAGACTGTGTTTGGCTTTGTGCTTTTTTAGATTAGAAAAGTTTGTCTTAGTGTTGCTTGTTGTTGTTTCACTTTGGTTGGCTTGACATTGTTTATATGGCCAACGCGCCTATGCAGCAAAACTTGCAGTTAAGCCACCAAAACCCCCTCCCCCCTACACACCATCCCAAGCACCATCCGCCATGAACCACATACTAAGGCATTTATACATACATACATACAAAGTGAGTCAGTGGTGCATTGGGCAAAAGTTTTGGTCAGCCTGGACCCAGGCACATTGGACATTGTCTACTTCAACTGTAACTTGGCCAAAAAAAAAAAACAAAAAAAAAAAAAACAACAAAAACAAGGATAAGAAAGAAATCTCTGTACTCGGTTGGTTGCAGCTGCATAAGGGGCAAGTGCTCTTGTTCTTTGGCTGCAAGTGGTAGTATATTATACATATGTCGCTAAAGATTTTAAGACTTTGGCATTGCTCAACTTTTTGCCACTCAGGTTGAAGATTTAAATTTGTGCTTGCTGCCAAGTTATTGCACTAGAGATTTTGATGCTTTGTTGGCCCGAAACAAAACAGCTAATTTAATTAAATAGTTTGTAAACCATCTAACTTTCGAAAAGTTAGTCGCTTATATACAACTATGCCGTTTGAATGAAACCAGCTTAGATTAATTAAAAATATATTAACTACTTTGTACTTTGTGCTTAGGCTAAGTACACTTAAAAAGATGAAAGAGTTATATAAGAAGAATTATTATAAACTACATATAAATGATATATAAATTTATAATTATTAATATCTTCTGCTGAAAGCTTAAAAGAAATTTATTTCTATTTCTGCCCTCTGCAAATGTGAGATAAAAAAAAAATGCGAATATTGTTGTTAGTTTTTGTTAAAAAAAAAAACCAAAAGTGAAGGAGATGCAGTAACTGTCCTTTCTGTTGTTGCGACTGTTGCGGTTGTTGGCCACTCGGTTTTTTTTACTACTGAAGTGAAATAGAGCAAATGTTCTAATAGTCGAGCGTTCTCGACTGAAGCACTCTTGTTTTCGGGGGAGTTTTTTTTTTTTTTTTTTATGAATTGCGTTAACATAGCTTCTGCTGAAGCAATACTCAGTCACAAATTATCAATATTTGCATAGCCACTTTTATTTCATATGTATTTGTTTATTTGTATAATTAATTAATATTATTAGTGCATATTATGCATATTTATTTTGCGCTGTTTGTCCTTTAATTTGCCATTTACATTTTCAAAATTGGCTTATTGACCAAATTTAAGCAATTGAAATTTCATGTAGCATAGAAACATGTTGCCCCAACTTTCCCCCACTGCCGCCTTGCCTTGTGTCACTGCTACCTTTTCAGTTTGTCAAGTTGATAGTGATGGGGTGGGGGGCGGGGGGGTGAAGGCAGCCAGGGATCAAGTGGAGCTACCAGCTGCTTATTTTTTTTTCCTTCTTTTCTTATTTTTGGGTTTTTATTCTGTGTTTTTGTTGTTGTTGTTGTTGTTGTCATTTCTGTTATTTTCAATTCCCTTTGTTTAGCACTCGTTCGCACACATTCTCTATCTCTCTCTCTCTCTCTCTCTCTCTCTTCGTTTGAGCCTTTTGCTCAGCCTCGCAGCGTTTGTTAACAGTGCATTGTTGTGCCTATCCTTTGCCCATTCCCCACTCCCCACTACCCACTTCCCACTCCTCGAGTTGTTATCCCTTTCGCACTCGCTGTCTGTGCCCCTGTCCTTTCTGTCTCATTCGCTCGGCTGGTGTCTGCTTGGCTGAACGCTTGAACAAAAGTTTTTTGCGCTAGTTTCTTGTCTTTTATTTGCCTCACACGATGCGCCTTTAGTTTTTGGTGTTTTTTTCTTTGTGCGCCCGAAAAACCGAATCAGGAACACAAAATAATACAGCAAATATAAAAATAAAACGAGCAAAGAGTATGAAAGAGAGATAGAGAGACGAAGTGAGATAGAGAACAAGGGGGTGTGGTGGGGGAGGACGCAGCAGACGAGCGAAAAGTAGGTAAAAAACTTTTTGGCCACCTACTTTTCGCTGTTCGCATTTTGTTTTGCTGTTGTTTTTGTTGCTGTTTTTGTTGCTGTTTTTGTTGTTGTTGGTTAATTTTCTGCTGCTGCTTCTTCTGCTGTCTTTGGCCAATTTCCGGTAATTCAGTTTTATGCAGGAACTTTTGCGTTTATATAAATATGATGCCAGTGGCAAATGGCGATGCTCAATGCTCAACGCCCAAAAACAGACAGATCACAAGCACTCCAAGGTCAGCTATGCATATGTGTGTGTGTGTGCGTGTGTATGTGTGTGTGTGTTTGGCGCACTTTAAATCGCTGGGGCTATGGCAAAAGTTTTTAGCTTGGCCAAAATACAACAACAAATGATGCGCATTATTTATGCTTTGTTAGACTGCGTGCCTCTGCTGTGTGTGTATCTGTGTGTGTGTGTGGGTGTGTGTGGGTGTGCCAGCTACTCTTGGGCACTTGGTTTATGTGGCTATATAATTGACTTTGATAATTTTCACTTATTGTGGCTGCCTAGTTACCAGCAGCAACAACAACTCGCAGACAGACAAACAGACAGAAAAAATAGACAAACAGACAAACAGACAAACAGACAGACAGACAAACAGACAGACTGACAGACGCAACAGATTCAAATTTTCTGTTAATTTGATTAGAAAAGTTTGGGCGCCACCATTCCCCCCATCATTCCCCTTGCCACTCCGTTTGAGGCCAGCGTTGCGCTTATGAGGCGCAAATGCTCCAAATTTTTAAACACTCAAAACTTTTACTTTTTTACACCCTGTTCACGCATAAATTGTGGTAATTGGGTGGATTGCACTTGTACTGCTGCTGCTGCTGCTTGAGATAATCAAGTTTTATATTATTATAACTATTTTCACTACACTACTCAATCTGCTCGTTGGGTCGGTCGTCTATATAGCTTTGTACAGCTATTATCAATGGGTATTATAGTTTTCATAATTATTACAATTAATATATTAATTAAGTTGAAATTTGTTAAGAAAACCAAATTTATTTCTGCAGATTTCTACTGTGCCTGTTACGTGTTTTGTGTGCATAGTTTTAATAATAATAATAATAATAATAATAATAATAATAATAATATAATAATAATAATGACAGATTGATTTCGTATAGTAAATTGAACTTTGATTGTATTCTAACCCAAAGAACAGTGTATTTTACAGTCGGGTCACAGCTGCATTTGTTTTTTTTTAACTTTTTTTTTTAACAGTTTTTTTTTTCCATTTTTGAGTCAAGCACAAATGGCAATTGGACGCTTCTTGGATTAAACAACATGCAATGCTTAGAGCATATTCATATATCTGATATATCTGATATATATATATATATATATATATATATATACAAATATATTCAAATCCCTCACATTAGCAGAGTGGTTTTTGTGTGTGTGTGTGTGTGTGTATGTGTGTGTGAGTATCTGTCTATCAAGTGTGTGTAAGCTTAGGACGCACTTGAAAAGCATTTTCCGCGCCTTTTAGTCCTTATTTGCAAATATTTTGTACTCGCTTTTTTTTTAGGTTTATACTTTAGCTGTTGCCTTGGCTGTAGCCAACTCTCCCCCTTCTCCCATACCCCCCTTAAGCAGCCACGCTGCTGAGCTGCTAGCTTTATCCTCTATCGCTGCTTTGTTGTGGTCTTAGCCACATTTTGTACGCGAATAGTTGAAAGCCCACAAGCAAGCGGAGTGGAAGGTAGAAACATGGAGTTCCTGGTTGTGTGTGTGTGGGGGGGGGGGGGAATGACAAGCGCCAGGTGCTGCTGGAAAGGGCAAGCATGGAGCAGGCTGGCATGTGAGACACGCAAATTTGATTGGCAGCGATTTTAGTGTGCCAACAACAACATCAACGTCAACATCAACAAAACACCAAACAACTTTGTCATTGACAATTGGCAACAAAAAAAAAACCAACAGAAATAAATAAATAAAATAAAAATGTAGCATACAAAAGTTGGCCAATTTAATTGGGGGCTTAAATTGTTGCATTTTAATTAAGTGCTTCGGGCGAAATTTCTTGAATCGCAAAGATTTTCTCTAGCGTAAAATAGAAAAATTATTTGTAAATTAGAACATTTTTTTTATAATTAATTAAGCTTAGTCAAACTGTAGTTTTATAATGACAACATATTTGATCTAGAATATATATATATATATATATATATATATATATATATATACTGTCATCATATATATGTATAATATATATAACTAAGCATAATTTTCCACAATAAATTGTGCACTTTTTCCCAGTTGAATTAAACGGAAACCAATTTGCATTTGGATTATTAAAAATATCGTTTCCTATACATTTATTCATATTAGTATAAAAACACAGGCTGCTACCGAATGGTGCATTCACAATAAGTAAAATAAAATGCATATTTAAATATTCCATTAGACATCGGTTTAGCTAATTGGATAATTTCCATTGATATTTTATGTTTCTCTGTGCCTGAGGCTTAATGCGAATTTTCCGCGATGCCCCTTGATTATAAGGTCATTAAAATTCGATGTGTAAATATTTAAATGGCATGCGAAGGTCTTGTTGTAGTAAGGGTAATAATGGGTAAGTGGGTAAGTGGGTAAGGGGGTAAGGGGATGTAACAATATTGAAAATAATTTGGAAATTGCAATTTTCAGCATGAATTGGTTACGCTCTGATTGAAATTGATAGCGGGAATTCATTGGCAATGATTGACAGAGTGTTAAATGAATTGCAAGCAAAGAAGCACACATACACACACACACACACACACACACTCGCATAAACGTGCAAAATGTCAGCTGAGGGAGGCTGACCAAAAAAATTGCAGCATACTTTTGAGCGCTTCAAAGTTTCTTAACTAAAAGACATCTTTGTAAGCCTGGCTAACCGCGAATCCCGCAAGCTACGTCGTTTTTGGGTATATAAATAACTTACCATAAAGAAAGTGTCCAGAGGAAAGTTGCAGGAAAAATGTGAACAACAAAAATCAGTTTGTTGTTGTTGTTGCTGTTGCTGTTGCTGCTGTTGTTGGGGCGGCCTTGCTGCCTGCGGCTTAGTCTCGGCTTGTTTTGTTGATGCCTCTTGTTGCCTGTTCGAGTTTAGCAGCTTCCCGAAAAAAACTAGTTTTTCTCTGCTGTTTTTTTTTTTTTTGTATTTTTATTTTAAGATTTTTCTTGCAGTTGCTGCTTTGCTTCTCTGTTTTATTTTAATTTTTTCGCTTATTTTTTGTTGTTGTTGTTGTTTTGCGCGTTTGACTTGTGTTGCAGGTGCAGCGCTGCTAGTCGCGTCTTGGGGCAGCTTGTTACTTGTCGTCGAAGCCTGCGACCGGTTGCACAGGAAGCAGCACACACATTCGCACAAACACACATTTGAGCACACACAAGAACAAAAAATGTGTAATGATAAGTTTCCATTGATTAATTCCTCCGAATAATTTGTTGTTTGTTTATTTTTTTTGTAAATTGACTTCAAAAACTTTATAGAATTTCACTGCAAATATTCAAAGATTTCTGTGCATATTTCAGTTAGTTAGAACCTACGACAACAAAACAAACACTTGCCAAAAAAAAATAATAATCACAGAAACACAATTAAAAAATGCGATCAAAAATTTCGCTAGAGTCAGCAGCTGATAAATCCGTTTTATATCTACATATATATATATATATATGTTGTCTGGCGATTTGTAGAATTATTTCGTAATGGGAACGTTGGGCGAGGGGGTCGTATGCCGACACGCTGTTGTCGTTTTTTTTTTTTTTTGGTGGCGCTGATTCTGCTTGTTTGTTTGGTTTTTTGGGGTCCGTCTTTATTTGGCTCTTTGCGTGCTGCGTCTTGACAATGTTAACAGTCGGTATCGCTAACACTACTATCGCTAGTCACAGTCACAGTCAGCATAGATAGTCACAGTCATCAACACACCGCACACACACACACACACACTCACCGCACACACACATGCACAGACACACACACACAGAGTGTCCGCTTGAATGTTTGGGGTGACGACTGTTTGCTAACACGGCGGAACACGTACTAAAACTTGTTTCACGCGCGCCACGATGTGTCCACACGATGTGTCACAGCGGCCGCTGCAGCAGCGCCAACAGCGACGCCAACGTTAACAGCGGTAACAGAGCACAACACAGACACAGTCGGCACGCGCAGCCCATTGCAATCGCATACTTCAACAACAACTGTTCCCATCGAGCTGGCGTCGCATGTGCTGCTACTGCTGCTGCTGCTGCTGCTGCCGCTGATGTTACTAAAACAACATAAGAAAAGAAAGAAGAAAAACCGAAAAAACAAAAAAAAAAACAACAAGTCCGTCGCAATGTCTCTCACACGAGCGAGTTTGTGTACTAAAAACACCGACACGAACGCTCCAACGACGAAGCTATTTGACGAACGACTACGTTTACCGACTCCTTTATGAAACCAGGTCGTTGTCTTCGTGCCCTCGTGCTCTGCTGTTGGTCGCCGACAGACAACAGCAGCAGCAGCAGTAGCAGCAGCAGCAGCAGCGGCTGTGACAGCAGCAGCTGCTGCTTATTTAGCAGTCGCAGCGACTGTTAAGGATTACAGACCTCCAATAACAGAGTCTCGTTATAAATATATCAACCGAAGCGGGGCAGACTTAAGTGATATTATATACAAGCATAAATTAGCTCTACCTCCCTCCACCCCCACCCCCACCACACAGCAGCTGTTCACGTTCATTTTCCCCTGTTTCACACACCCACGCACTCGCTCTTGATTGGTGGGCAGCAGATGCAACAGCAGCAGCAGTAGCAACAGCCGAAAGCTAACAAAGCTGACAGCAGCAGTCAGTAGGTGCCCTGGCCAAAGGTTGTAGGTATTATGGGAGTGTTTAGGGGGGGCGGATGGCAGTGAAACAATCGATGGCCGATGGTACGTTGTGAAAGTGTTATATGGGAATGAGGTCTTCTGTCACAAAAACACAGAAATGCATGCAACTGGCACAGCAAACAAACAGAGAACAGCAAGCTGGGAACAGTTGCCTCAAGATGATAATCCATTAGCGTCACTCCAGAAATCTTGGGCCTGGTTTGCATAGGTGTTAACCGCAACCAGTAGGCAAATAAAATAATTCTAATGTGATTTGCTTGCATTGCAAATACAAATACAAAATAAAGGTATGTTGCAACATATGTGTTTATTTAGTTGCACTACATTTTTGTTGCATAAACACAACTTTATTTTGCCACACAGCAATCAGCTTAAATTTCTGTTTGAATTTGGCATACTTCGATGCTTTTTGTACTTATTCTTTGAAGTTATCAGAACTCAGATCTCATCTCTGATGATCATCAAAACTGAATTAATTTATTTGAATCAGACATTGATTATGATCAGATATGTGTGATACATTCTACTTAGATTCAAATAAATTTGTGATTCTGTTATTTATTCTAATTATTTTGTCACTCAAAAGATGGCTGTGAATATGCTTTGATTTGCCTTGAAATTCACATTTTAATTCAAACTGATCAAAATGAGTGTCTTGCAAATGTTTCACCAATTCACAGCATTGAATGGAGCCCTCAAATCGGTCTTTAGATGTTGTTGTTATTGTTGTTGTTTGCTGTTCTTGTTTATGTTATTCAGATATTAACTGATTGTGAATGAGTTGAAAAATTTGAATAAAATGCGCATGCAAAAATGGGCACAGCTGAGGCTGTGAACATGAAATGATCGTTAACAACGAAAAGAGAGATGCGAATGAAGAACAAAGAACCAAAGAAAGCTCAACAACAACAACAGCAACATCAACAAGATAAACAACAACAACAACAACATTAATAACAATAACAATAAAAACAGCAAACAGTTGCCGCCTCATAATTAAAACGCTTCAAGTGGCACAGAATGCAAGTTGCCCAGTTCGCTCAGTTTGTGCCCCAATATATGTGCACACACTCCAAGAAATAATAATAATAATAATAATAATATTTTCGAAGTTCAAGGGCGTTTTATTTTTTTAAGTGTACACAGATTTAATAAATTATTATTTATTTCTTTTTTTTTTTTTGCTCTATTTTTAAACACAGTTTTTTTTTTTATTTAACATTATTTTAAATGTGGAAATATTTCTTGTTTAAATCGAATGATTTGATTTTTAGTAATATATTTTTCTGAGTGTATACACAATCATTCAGGTTACCATGTGCAAATTGTTTTCATGCCCAAATTGTTTAACGGCACAACAAAATTTACGAGCAACGCCCCCTAAAACCCAAGGTTCCACAAAGAGAGCTGAAAAATAAAAATTGAGAGAGAGAGATAGAGAGAGAGAGAGAGATAGAGAGAGAGATATATCCCTATCGATAAGAAGTGCTTTGAGTGCGGATGCTGCGTTGTGACAGACAAATGTCAATAGTTTTTTTTGCCACACCACCGCTCACCTATCCACAGCATCATTTCAAATCCATATTCAAATCCACAGCATGCCCCAATCCCCATTCTCCAACCACACGCCCCATTCCCATTCCCATTCCCATTCCCTTTCCCGTTCGCATTGCTCATTGCTCGTTGGCAGCAACAAGAGCCGCCGATCAACGACAAATCAATGAGGACGACACATGTTGGACATGCTGGAACAACTTGAAAGAAACTGAAACTGAGTGGCAGACAACAGTGCAACTGCCACAGAGTGAAATTGTGGCAACAGCAGCAGCAAGAACAACAATGAAAGCATTTAAGCATTTGGAAGCAATTACCGCAGCAATGAAGCATTGAATGAATGACTATGAGTCCAACAAAATGTGTGTATGTGTGTACGTGTGTGTGTGTGTGTGTGTGTGTGTGTCGAGTGTGTGTGTGTCGAGTGTGATCGGTCCAGCGCCTCAAACGAATTTATGCGCATTTTTCCAGGGATTGGGATTACTTACTTAGTAGCAACATTGACGAAGACGAAGACAAAGACGATGAAGTCCACGGCGGAAACACGAAACGCTTCAAATGCCAATGAGCCAAAACGATGAGCCAGCTAAACGAGACCCACAAACAGAGAGAGAGAGAGAGAGAGAGAGGGAGAGAGAGGGGATGGAATTTTTGGATGAGTTGATGAAAATGTTGCGTGGAGGCTGTCACAACGGAAGCGAATGTCGAATGTTGAATGTTGAATGTTGAATGTTCAATGTTGAGCGTTTCCATTGAAACGTGCCTCTTGCAACGCTGGCTGGGTGGGCACAGCAGCGATCAACTCCACCCACGCAAAAGAGTGTGAGAGAAAGAGAGACAGCGAAAGTGTAACTCTAATTGCTACACTTTAAAAAATTCCTTCAACAATAAAAACATTTATTGTCTGCTGATCAACTTAAAAGCTTAAGTAAAGTTTTCAACTGAACCGCGAAGGCGAATTCCGGCGACAGTTGCAATAATATGCACAAACAAAAGTCCAGTTAAAATAAAAAAATTAATTTTAAAATAATTGCAACAGTTTAGCAAACAATTAACACTAAAACATAGTTAAAATTAATTGTTTGCTTAATTTCTAACTCATATTAAACATAATTTAAAATAATATTAACAAAAATTATTATAATCTTTCGTTAATGTTATTTTAAATAATTGTACTATTAAATTTTAATTTGTATGACAGCATTCCTTAAATGGTAATCCAATAAAAACATATTAATATAAAATTAAGAAATTAATTTGAATAATTACAAGAAACATTAAGCTGTTAAGTTGCTGCAACAGTTTTATTAGACTTAATCTTTAAATCCAATCACTCATAGAAAATAAAATAAAAAATAATATAAAAATAATACATTAATTGTAATAATAATAACAATATTAATAATATGCATTGCAAAAAAAATAATAAAAATAAAACTTAGCTGATAAGTTTTTGCAACAGTTTCATTATCTTTACACAAATGTTTTTATCTTATGTGCCACAAAAAAAAAAAAAATGGCATTCAAATTGTAATTTTTAAGTAGTCTTTCAATCTACAAATATACTTATATATTTCGTGGTATTACCAAGTCGTAAATTGTTCTGCTGCCGGGTTTTTTTTTTTTTTGTTTTTTTTTTGGTTTTTTTTTTTGGGCACACATTTTACGATGCGTCGTTTGCAGTTGTTGCTTTTGTTTATGTTATGCCTCTTTAGCGGTGTTATGATTGCAGTTGTTCTCTGCTCATCTTCTGCCTGTTTCTGCTACTTGTTTTTGTTGCTGTTGTTGTTGTTGTTGCTGTGGTTGCTTGTGGCACGCAAGCGTCGTTGACAGCTGGTGTTGCAGGCGCCGCTGAAGACGCTGATCGGCACAGTGGGACAAAAGCCAACAGTCAAATGCAGTGCACAGAATTAATCAGTTGCCGTCACAAAAAAAACATTATTATTTAGTCAAATTTTTATTTTTAATTAACTTAGAAATAATAATAGCTGGAATATTTTATTTTATTTTTTTTTTATGTTGTAGTAATATAAACCAAAATTATTTTTTAAAATTTACAAAGACAACAAATTGGTTTTCCAAAATGTTTATAGTTTTATTTTATTAATTTTCTTTACGTCTTCTATAAATATTCATAATTTTTTTTTATTTATATATTTTACATAGTTTTTTTCATACTAACTAAGCTTATTATTAGTTCAATTTTAATTATATCGCACATTAATCATTAAAGAGCAGATGTTTTTTTTTTTTTATTGCTAATAAATTTCTCAGAAGACTTACAATTTGCCCTTAGGGAGTTTCAATTGCAATATGCATTTTCCATAAATTTACAAACAATCCTTTGTGCCTTGCCCACGGTAACCAGCTACAAATCATTGCCCAAAATGTCACAAAAACGAAAACCAAAAACCAAAAAAAAAAAAAAATATAAAAACATATAAAATACTAATCGGAAATGCTTTCCACTTCCGTTTTTTTTTTTCAGGGTTATTTTTTCCCCATTTAAAGTGCTTTTGTTAACACCCTAGGGTAAAATGCTGTCATTTAAACACCCAAAATGTAACATATACATATATAACACATACATACATACAGATGCACATATGTGTGTAATACAGAATTATTCAGTTATTTAGTTATTTCACTTGATAATCAATATTTCTCCATATTTATGCTTAACGTATTCATTTGTCCGGTTTTATAAAGGGTATTTTATGATCGGCGTAGAATAATAGTTTTTTTTTTTTTTTTTTTTTTACTTTTTCCCGTATTTTGTTTGTTTTAGGCATTTCAATGGCAAAATTGAAAATATTTTAGTTGCGTTGCTTATGTGTGTATTTATGCATCTACAACAATTCCATATACTGATTTATTTTTATTCGTTTTGCCTTCTGTTTTTTATTTGTAAATAAAACTGTTGTCGTTGTTGTTGTTGTTGTTGTTGTTGTTATTTTTGTTGTTGTTTTTTTGTGAGTTTATGTTTCAAATAGAGTTTTGTTGTTGATACTTTTATATAGAACCGCTGGCAGCACAGTTTACCTCATCGCTCACCGCTCACCGCTCACCGCTCACCACCCCCCCTCATCAGCATCATTCCCACCCTCAGGCCGAGACCCAGTTTCAGTTCCATTTTTCAGTTTCAGTTTCAGTTTCAAGTTTTCCTCTTTAAATTTGGGATAATACGTAAATGCTGTTATTATACATATGTGAGGGAGTGTGCGTATGTGTGTGTGTGTGCGTATGTGTGTGTGTGTGTGTGTGTGTGTGTATGTTGTTGTTAAGGGCTTGATGAGCGCTTCCGTTTCCGCAGTGCCAGGCCAATTATAAAGCTGTTCAAGCCGTTCGAGCGCAAAGCATTTGAAAAATAAAAAGTTGCTTTCGACGCAGACCCAAGAAATACAGCTAAAATATCAATACGCAGAACTTTAACACAATCATCATCATCATCATCATCATCATCATCAACAACATGTTCATCATCGTGTTGCTGTTGCTGCTGTTGTTGCTGCTGTTGTCATTGTTATTATTGTTGGAGGGGCACACGTCAATAATTGCGCTTGAAAATAAGTTAAGGAAAACAAAATCAAGCAGAAGAGGGCGACCAGATCCCAGACAGAACCTGACTGTGCAGTCAGCCAACGAAGCAGCCAAGCAGTCAGGCAGCCAACCGAAGCTCAGGAGTTGGCAGCCCAAGGAGCTGTGTTTCACTGTTTCTGTTTCTCCCTTACCCCAAATCTTCGTCACCTTCACTTGAAACCCTTCCCCTATTTGCTGCCGACTCCCGACTCGCATTTAATGTGAAAATCATGCAATGAACCGAATTCAAACGGAAATGATTCACACTCCAGCTGTAATGCTCGAATCTATGTATGTTTGTAGTATTGAAGTGGGGGAGTCATCATCATCATCATCATCATCTTCGT
>JAWNLY010000179.1:1137500-1235000 GCA_035042045.1 Drosophila melanosoma
CTTGTGTTTGGTTCTATTTTAATTTGAGTGTGTTTTAAATATGTTTTTCCTCAATATTGCTAAAAAATTGCTAGCATTTGTTGTAGGTTTTATTTTGCATATTTGTTGATACTTGATAAAAATTAAATTATTATTAAATTAATTGTATACAAAAATATATTCAAGATATCTATATATATATATATACTTAATCCTTATCGACAGGCAAATAAACCTAGATTTTGGGCGACTATTTTAAACATGCTGAATATATTTTTATGTTTTTTTGTTTTTGTTTCGTTTATTTTTTTTATCTGATTTGTTTTTTTCTTTCTTTTTTCTTTGCATTCCTTTGCTATCTGTGTAATGCAGACATTGCTTGTGCAGTGGTTTCCGAGACTCTGCTTAAATACCATCTAATCGCGTTGGCCTTTAGCATCTGTTTGGTTTTTGCTTTCTTGCTTTTTGCTTTCTTGCTTTCTTGCTTTTGCCCAAGTCCAATTCCCGAGCAGCAATTCTTGAGTCAGCTGCTTTTGTATTAGGTTCAAGCAAAGTCTCGTAAATTTAATGATGTTTTTTTTTTATTTATTTTTATTTTTGTTGTTGTAGCTGAACATAGGAATGGGCAGGAAAGGACTAGCTCTCTCTCACTCACACTTGCTCTCTCACTTTCGCTGTCTCTCTCTCTCTCTCTCTCTCGCTCTTTCGGTGTAAGCCACTTGGCGCCTAATGAAGGCGTTGATGAGAGATGCCTGCCCAACCAAACTGCTGTTGCAAGTGTGTCTAACGTTCTAGAAATAACATTTGCTGGTAATAAATTCCAAAGATAATACACCCACTCTAAGGATGTAAGGGTGTATGGCTATAAGGGTGTACGGGTGTACGGGTGTATTTTGGGGTACTTGGTGTACTGTTGCCTTTTGGTTTCTGCTAGGCCGCCGCCACTTTTACGGTGGCAGCAGCCATAACTCGCCTCAGCTATTTATTGCAGCAACCAAGCGGCATCAGTTGCCAACTTGATCTGCTTCTTTGTGCCGCATGTTGCTGTTGTTGTTGCCAGCCAGCCAGCCACTAAGCTAAGCACAAATATAAATTTGCAAACACAACGCAGAGTCGAGCACACACACACACACACACACACACACACACACACACACACACACACACACACACACACATTGAAATATTACACCTGCAGTTGGCACGGTTAAGAGGTGTTATTCACACCCACACACAATGACACAAATAAACATATAAGCACGCACACACACACACGCACACAAAGACACACACGCATTTGAGCTGTTAATGAGCTTGCGTGTGAGTGTGTGTGTGTGTGTGTGTGTTGGCAAATAATGATGCGTTTATTAATGCCAGTCATAGTCTTTATTAACAAGATGGGCGCCCATCTAAACTAATTTTGGGGTTTTTAATTATCAAACAACGTCTTCAGTTTCATTTCATTATTTCTAGCTGCGATCTGCTAACATTTTGTTAACGGCTATGCGCGACTAACGCTTCGAATGAAATACGTTGAAAAACTGATTTAAAAAATTAATTTTAAAAATGTTTTTTTTTTTTAAAACCTAAAGCAAGTGAATTGCCAGACTTATTTAAATTAGTTTAAATTTATTTTATTTGTTAAAACTCTTTCGCTGCTTGTTTAAGTCGACATTATTTTAATTGCTGTATCTGAGCAATTTGTTTGCTTATATGTATTATTCAAAATTGTTTAAAGTCTTTCAATAAATATTACAAATAAATAGAAAAAATAATATATATGTAAACTGATTTTATGTCTGTGGATACATTACAAACTACTTATGCACAAAATGCTAGGCATAAAACAAAAAAAATATATATGTTTTGCTAAAGGGCATGCAAAGCGTCGTTACGCAAAAATAAAAAATAAAAAATATATATAGATATATATAGATATATATAGATATATATATATATGAATATAATAAAATGAAGAGAAGAAGAAACTCGTGTTTTATTTTACAGCATTCGCCACTTACTCTTGAGCAAATGTGAAATGGAAGCGTGGCAAAATAAAAGGTGGCATCATCTGTGTGTGGGTGAGGGGGAAGGGGGATGGGGGAAAGGGGGATATGTCGAATGGTGGCACATGTTGCTTACGTTCATTAGGTTACATGCATGCCTGTAATTACAATTCACCGAGGAATCCAACAAATGCGCCACATGAGCCGCATACCAAAAGGCAAACTGAGCCCAGTTCTTGTTCACTTTTACCTTGTTTAAGTACGGCTAAATATGTAAATCTGTGGCGGGCTGCTGTTGCTGCTGCTGGGTCATCGATGCCAGAGTTCACCATGGCATGTTGATTGTCTCCTCCAAAAAAAAAACCGGGATGGGAATAGTGTGATGGGGAGCAAGAAACAGGCGTTTACCTTTTGTGGAAAGAACAACACAATTATGTCATAAAATGTTTTTACGTTGCCTGCTAATGTGGATACCCAACCAACACACACACACACACACACACACACGCATACACGCATTGAGTGTGTGCAAAGAGACACCTTGCCACAAAATGCGGCATTAAAATCAAAAAAAATACAAATACAATATGCAGGAGGCAAAAAAACACTCTGTGGTGCTCCGACGCCATTTGCCAAAAAAAAAACCCATAAGCGAACCCAGGACAACCCAAAGCACCGCCACCCACAACACACAACACACAACACCCACAGGCAACTTTTATGTTTATGAAAAATTACGTGAAAGCCCCGACACAGCAGTGGGGGGAGGGGGGGGGGGCGTGGCACTGTGCAACAGCACACACACACAGAGCCAAGTGACTAACTTTTCAAAGTTGCCAACGTTAAAAGGCGCTACAAATTTCGATATAGAATATTTTCCGTTATTATCCACAACGGCAGCTGCTTTGACTACAGACTGCAGACTGAAGACACCCGGTATCCAGTATCGAGGTGGCTTCTCCACGCCCGATTGCCCCGAGACCCATTTACAACAACAACAACAACAACAACAACAATTGCAACAGCAACAATAAAGTAGCAACAAGCACACTGCCACACATGTCTGTGGCACTCTCAGTCTTAGCCTCAATTTTGGTCTACGTCTGCGGCAGCAGCAGCAGCAGCAGTGGAACAAAGCGACACAAATTGGGGCACAGGGGGGAGGGCGCTGCTTTGATCCATTGAGCCGGCTCATGTAAGCTGTCATTAGAGACACGACAGCAGCTGACAGAGCTGATCTCCATTTCGCGATGTGAATCAATCGACTCCAAGTGAAGCTTAACCAGCGGGAAAAAATTCTAGACACGTGTGCACTAAACAGTTGTTCCACTGTACTTAACAGTATGCTCCGCTTAATGCATGACAAATTTGCCAATAACCAAAGCAAATTGATTCCAGCTCTTTATATATATATATATATATAATATATAATTATTGCTGAACGGGTTTATAAAATGCCACAAAAACTGGCAATTTTTTTTTTGTGTACAGAAATAAAATGAAGATTTTAACTGCTGATTAATATTTAATTCCTAAACAAAAATCAGTTCGGTTTTAGACTTTTTGGAGACAGAGTCAATAGCTTAAAACTTAATTGCATTTTCCAGTTTTAACAAAATTATGTGGGTAAAGCATTGGCTTAGTGGCAGCTTTAGGTATTAATGTTTCCAAGCCGCATGCCACATGAGTAATTGAGTTGAATTAAATTGCAATCAGCTTTTGACATGTGGCACTCGAAAGCGATTTGTGTGTGCGCGTGTGTCTGTCTGTGTGTGTGTGTGTGTGTTGTCTTAAGACTATATATATATATGGTTATTCTTTATGAATATATAATTATCAGGCAACGGATGGTGTGGGTAAATTGCCCTTTGACCTTTTGGCCAAGTGCAAATATGAAGCACTTAACGCCTGGTTGGAGGCACTTTTCGCAGTGCAGCGGTGCTTGGTGGTTTTGGTGATTTGGTGATTTGGTGATTTGGTGGTTAGCTATGTGGTTTTGGCTGCGAGCAAATCAAATAACGCCATTAGGGTAATAATTGCTGCTCATTATTGTTGTAATTGTAATTGTGGCCGTTGGCCGTTGGCCGTTGGCCATCGCCTATTGGGGCCATTGTTGGGCACACAAAATGTATTAATTAAGCTATTTATCTAAACTAATGCGAGCGTTTAGTAGCCAAGACAGAAGCAAATTGCACTCATTAGACAACTGGGCATGGAATTGCCACTGCCACTGCCACTGCCACAGTTTGCCACTGCCACTGCCACAGTCTGCCACTGCCACTGCCACAGTCTGCCTGCACCTAATGCGATGAGCCAATCGTTTTGTCTTTAGCTCTGCTCCCGATGCGTTGATAGATAATTGCGTCGGATAAGTATTAGCTGAAGCAGCCAAGCTTCTATTCTCTACTCTCACTCTCTCTCTCTCTCTCTCTCTCTCTCTCTGTCTGGCTGTTTGTTTGTGCGTGACAGGTCATTGAGAAATGTTTGAGCCAATTGAAGATATCGTCACTTCAGTGCGATCAGCTTTGACCCATCGGTCAAGTTCTTCATCATCATTAAATGCTTCGCCAGAGCGCGGTGGCAGTCAGTGAAGTCAGTTTGGGGCAGCATCAGCAGCAGCTTATCGTCTGCCGCATCATTAGCTTGATTATGATTATCAATGAGCACATCGACAATGTCGAAGTTGTTGTCTTGGCAGAAAAGAGAACTGCTGCAGACTTTTGGCCTGGCCTTTTGGCATTTATTGGCTTATGCTCGAATGACACTGGCTGCAAATAACACTTAAGTCTTCAATTAATTTCATATTATGTTTGTTAATATCAATAAATGCGTTGGCTGAGCAATAAATAAGCATCGTTAACTGATAACTGAAAGTACCAAATAAGACCATTTAAATCGAATTAAAAGTTTGTAAAACACTGTTAAAAAAATATGAAAAATGAATTTTTATTGTTTAATTTAATTTATAGCTTAATTTTTTTATTTATTGTATTTTAAATCTTATTAAAAGTTTGTAAAACACTTTGTCAATCTTTTAATTGTTCGAAAGTAAAAAATATGAAATAAGTATTTTAGTTGTTTTACTTAATTTTTAGTTAATTTTTTTTTAATTATTGTATTGTTGTCAAACATTTAATGTAGCATGATTTTTATTATATATAAATATACTTTCAGCTTGTGTCACTTATCATAAAAGATCTTTCAGTTTTCACATAAAGTTCCCAATGATTTTAATTAGTTATTGAAATGAATATTTTAAATACTTTTGACTGTTTTTTTTATTTTTATGGCATTCAAAAGTTCATTAACTCAGTTTCAGATTCAGTTTTTATTATTGTATTTTATTATTTTTATAGCTCTTGTTTTTATTATTATTCTTGTACCAAAAGATCTTTGTGGATCGATAAAAAGTTCTTCCCCAGCTTTGCCAGCTTGACAAATTGGTTGAAGTTGTTTTTGTTTTATGTTTCATGTTTTATTTTGCTTTTTGTTGTTGTTTTTCGAATGCTGGCTAATGAATATGATTAGCATAATGAGAAGTGCGGAGCGAAAAATGAGAGATCGATGTGGGGTTGCCTGTGTGTGGAGCAGCAAGGAAGCTGGAGGCTGGAGGCACTGCAGCTGCCAGCTGTGGCTCCGATTTCGTTACGTCTTCTTCTTTTTGGTTCCCCCCTTACTTAATTTTGCGCTCCCCACTCCTGCACTTACACGTAATCATAATCTTAATAAAAGGCCACATATGCTCCATGGCCAGGTAGAGGGTGTGCAGTGGGGCGGGGGTTAGGTGTGCAGCAGCCGGCGGCAGTCATAGCGAAATGAGCTCATATATTAACATGCCCTACTCAAAATACAAAAAAAAAAAAATATATATAAAAAGAAAAATGAAACATCAACTCGCATCCACATCCGCCTCCAAATTGTTGTCCCAAACCCAACACTTAACAACGACATCATCAAGAACACTCCCAAAAAAAACCCCACACCACAAGAAGATGATGATGAGCAGAGGAACCACAACAACAACAACAATAAAAAGCCACATAAACTGTCAACGTCTACGATGCTTGACAGATGGACTTGGCTACTACGCCAGTTCCAGTTCCAACTCCAGCTACAGCTACAGCTACAGCTAAAGCTCCATCTCCAGCTCCAGCTCCAGCTCCAGCTCCATCTCCATCTCCAGCTGGTTTTGTATGAGTGAAATGGATGGATAGATACGTAACTGAAGTGAACTGGAGCTCATCTAATTTCTGGCATTTTCGGTGTCGCTGCTGTTGACGGGAGAACAACGAGTATTCTGTCATCATTCATCCTGGACAATATCTGGTTAAGTTCTCAAATCAGATTTGAGTAAGTGCCCGCGACTCTGCCCAGTGTCGTCCTTCTGCTTCTGTTCATGTCCTTTTTTCATTCTCCCCACAGCGGCCACAAAATGAATGAAGTTTTAATATATATATGTGCGCCTGGTGACACATTAAGGGGCAGTCAACCCCATAATAAGAGGAGTGGAGGAGGAGAGTAGAGGAGAGCAGAGGAGGCAAACAACAATATGGAATAAGTATGGCATAAAGTATGCCCCAAAAGCAAAAACAACGACCACAATAATAATTTGAGAGAAATGTGAAATTTGTGTAATCTCAGCAATATGCAAACAGATTCGGATTCAGAGCCGTACTCAGAAATGTGTATAATTACCTATTACGTTATTATGGGCCCCAAGTCTTGACTTTGCGACTTTAGGAACAGGAAGTGTCATAAAGTATGCCCCTTAAACTTTTTTTTTTTTTTTCTTCTACTGTTTCCCATTTCCATTCCAGCTCACAAAAAGGGATCGCATCATAAAAATTATGCGTATATTTAGAGACGGAGTAACGGAAGTTGGCATTAAAAAAGAAGAACAACATTAAAAAAAAGATATTTGACAGATGAAATTTATTGAGTTTTAATCGGGCCAGAAGTGGATACGTCTATTAAATGACTTTTAATTGCCACAAATGCACGAAATATATATAAAATACAACTGATAATTTTAAATTATACATTTTCATTTGCACATTTGAAATTTGCAAAATGAATAAAGACATGAAAATAAATCAATATTAAAATAATTCATAAAATAATTGTATTCAAATCAAATCGATCAAAGAAGAGTTTTAAATTCAAGATATGCTTATAAAAATTGACATTTTTTTATTTTTTTTTGTTTTGCCTATTTGAGATTAGTTTGAAAAATAAGATTTTGGTTTAGCTCGTCTGCAATGTATGATTTTCAAATACTTTCGAGGCTTTCGATGATTTCGATTTCATTTTCGGCATCGGGCGTAGCAAATCGAGGCGGTTGCCCAGTGTCTAATGACTGCCATATATAGGCAAAACAAAAACAAAAACAAAAACAAAGCAAATGCCGACTTTGGGGCAGGCAGCAGAGAAACAAGCAGCAAACCGACAATCGGCAACCACACAACCGACACAGTCAACGCCCCCATGAAGATGCCACAATGGGCATGACTAATGCAAAATGCTGGACTGTGCTCATAAACACCTCATCAGAGATCATTACAAAGCCTTCTATGCTCGAAATTCAAAATAAATTGCTGCCTACCGATGACCAAAGAAATTCCAAAAAGAAAAATGTCTCAATAAATTAGTATTTTTTTGTTGTTTTTTTTTGCTTTTTGGTTTTTTTTTTTTTTGGGAGCAGACAACGCCGACGCTGACGCCGAAATTTTGATCAATGCTGTTCGGCATAAATCTTTGAGCCGATCACAGCTCGTTAAAAAATTAAATTAATAAAACTTAATTTGCACATAAGCCAAAAGAACTGAATCACAGCCAAAAAAAAAAACAAAAAAAAAAACAAAAGAAAAATAATAAATAAATACAAAAAAAAACAAAAAAAACAATGGAATCCCATAGCAAATTACCAAATCAGTGCTCCAAATTAGCTGCCCACAATTTCAAGATTGTTGCGAGTTGCTTGGGTATTTTTTTGTTGTTTTGTTTTTATATTTTTTTATTCCGTATTTTGCTTCTTTTTTTTGAGGGCGTTTTGCGGCGCAACTTGTGATGATTATGGATGGCGATGGTGATTTCGTCGCTTCTGATAATGATCGATTTGGCGCTCATTAATGTGCCAAAAGCAGCGCCGAGATTGTTTTTTATTCGACAATATTAATTGACACGCCCAAAGAGTAGATTTAGAGCGGTGTTCCAAAAACCAGAAGCAACTTTCAGTCTCGGCAGAATGCGATATTTCGCGATATTTGGCCTCTATAAATTCATCGAATAGACCCATGTGCAACATGTCAATCAATCAATCAATCAATCAATCTGCCAACAGAAGAGGATACACAATTGTCAAAAATTCGAGTGAAAATCATGCAAGAGATAAAAAATTGTTGTTAATTTACCTTATGTACTTCTTCAAAATTAAAAGAATATCTAAAAAATTTATTAATAAACTGTATTTTTTTTTATCGAAGAATGCATAAATGATAAATTGATGATTAATTCCTGGACAGCATGAGACAGAAATCAATTACGCAATCTCTTCAGTTTCCATGGCTCGCATTAATGAAAATCCAAAGAAAACTCACATGCAGCGCTGCCCATTGAGAAGAAAAACAACAAAATATTGTATAAAATTAAAAGCGAAATGAAAACTGAGTTTGGCTCAATTTGGGTAAAACAAATTCATTACGCAGCAACAGCAATAACAACAATAACAACAACAATAACAACAACAACAACAACAACAACAACAGCGGAACGGATGTTGTCCATGACAAATGAAGGGCCGCCCAGCGGGTGCCCAAAGCCAATAAAGCAAGCCACACACAACGAGAGACAGAGAGACAGAGACAGAGTCAGTCTCAGCTCGGACTTGGACCACTCACTCTCTCTCTCTCTCTCTCTCTCTCTCAATGATGATGATGAGGGAACCTTAGCCAAGGCGGTGGTTTAGCGTGAAAAATGTGTGAGAAAAGCCACACAAGTTGCCAAGTTGGCATTTTAAGCGTCTTTGATTGAGTTGCATTTCCTCATCTAACGCGAGAAGAGTGCGAGCATTTTCCTAAGCATTTTCCATATAAAAAAACTGAAATGGAAACTTTCGTTGGAAGAGCCGTGCGTAACCGTAGACAACTTGAAAAAAACATACGACAAACCCCGAAAATGATGACGACCAAATGTTGACATAACAAACAAAAAATAAACCATAATCGCTGACTTCGACATCGGCTTCGACTTTGACTTCGACTTCGACTTCGACTTCGACTCTGTATCTGTATCTGAATCTGACTTTGAGTGACCGGCGCCAATTCAAAGGAAATCCGAGGCCCAAGGGCAACAAAGGCAAAATAAGGGTAAGCGATGCTAACAAGTTGCGACTCAAATTACGGCAACAACAAAAATAATCAGAAAAAAAAATAATAATGATAAGAGTGATGGGAATTAGTCAGAAAGTAATAGTCAGCTATGCTCGACTTGGGCATACCCCGCATGTCATGAATTGACAACAAATGAGAAAAAAACATGGCAATTTTGTTAATGTCGATTTGTTATTATAATAATGCCTCGACTTATGAGCAGATTGTGCTTTATAATAAATTAATTATTTTGTTTAACTTATAATCCTAATAAAATTTAATTTTCATCATAATTTTTGTTAACTGATGCATTAATAAATATTATTTAATTTAATTAATTAATTAATTTAATTCTGTATTTTGATTATATGATAATTCTAATATCTAAATTTAATTTACATAATAATTTTTGTTAACTGATGCATTAATAAATATAAATGAATTCTGTATTTTGATTATATGATAATTCTCATATCTAAATTTAATTTTTAGAATAATTTTTTGTTAACTAATGCATTAATAAATATAAATGAATTTATTATTTTTACTATATGATAATTATAATATCTAAATTTAATTTACATCATATCTTTTGTTAACTGATGCAATAATAAATATAAATGAATTCTGTATTTTGTGTATGTGATAATTCTAATATCTAAATTTAATTTTTAGCATAATTTTTTGTTAACTGTTGCATTAATAAATATAAATTAATTCTTTATTTTGATTATATGATAATTCTAATATCTAAAACTTATAATTTACTCTGTGCAGATTAGAGCCTTTCACATAACTTGAATTTTGACAGAGTATCTAAGAAATGAAATCGTAGTAGAATTGAAATTGATGCCAAGAACAAATCTGAGCGAAATGTCCTCGCTTGACATGTAAGCATCGAAATGCAGCCCTGCGCCAGTCATTATCCTTTTGTGCGTTTCCTGGCCGCCTCTGTAATGCGAGACCTCAAAACGAAAGTCAAGTAAAATAATGTTGAGAAGACTCAAGTGCGATTGCGATTGCGTTTTGTCCGAGTACCCTTAGCTAATTTGGGATTTTCGGTTTTTTTGTGTTTTTTCATTTTCTAATTTTTTGTGTTTTTTGTGTGGCTCTGATGACAAAATGCAAAAGGCACTTGGCCAGTATCTTAAAGGATAAGTGCATGGCCAACCCCACTTGAGCGCTGGACATTTACATAAAACTCGCATTTGATGACCACATGCGGAGAAGCCCTCATTTTTGGCGCCTACTAAATTAGATGCGCCTCAAGTGGATGACGCTGTCCGGGTTTTTGACGCCGGCACGCCCTCAACTGCATCCGTCCGCATCCATTAACGGCAAATGGGCACAGGACATTTGGATATAGGGCCAGAAGATGTACTGCACACTAATTGCCAAAAAGTGTTTGGTTTGGTTTGGTTTGGTTTGGGTTTTTCTTTTTTGTGTCTGCAAGACAAGATATTTGATTTTCATGTTTTGGATGTTTTGGGTCTCGCCCAGCAAGCTACCAAATGGTCGGCCACGTTTTGGTGGGTGCGCCTAGCATGGTCACAAAATAAAGCAAAAGTCATCTCAATGGCAATTGCCACAAGTGGCAAATGCAACTGCGACTGGCAGATGCCACAACTCACAATTAATTACGATAATGTGAAGTACTCGCAGCACTCTTCACAGCTGCCAAATTAGCAGATAAGCAAACAAAATAAACGAAAAGAAAACCAAAAATTATCATTAAGATTTTTTTTTCTCTATGAAAATGCAGTTTGTTTTTATCTTAAGTGCTTAAATATATAAAAGAATTTTTAATTTTAAGTCTACTTAATTTTAAGTATATATTTACACCCGATACCGATTACCGATGGGAAGATGTTGCTCATGCAGTCCGGAATGATTCAATTTTCAACTGTCAGCCAATTACAATCGCTGAGACAAAGGAACAGAACAGAAGCAGTTTTCAGTATAAACGTACAGTGGAACTCCCCTATAGTGCCTTGTGCCCGCAATTAATTGTCTTACATTTGCTTTTGGCAATGGTTAAAGGCCTGACAGAAGTGCTCATATTTGTATATACAAAAATACTAATAAATCCTAGCTTTAAGCCTTCAACTGAAACATATCAAATGCGGATTTTAATTTGAATTCGATTCAATTACAAAAATATGTATTTAATTTATTAACAATTAAAAAAAAAAACTGGAAAATGCATTTTAATTTAGTTATTTATATATACTAATAATATGTATGTATATAGTCTTGTATATATATTTATATATATATATATATTGCTATCTATTGATCGATCGATGATTTCTAATCTTAAATAATTTGTAAATATAACAATAAAGTTTTTCCCATAATGAATTGATTTTAACTGAACAACTTTTTGCGTTTGTGTTTCGCATATAATTAAAAGATTTGCTGATCTCGTGCAAAATTTGCTATAGGCAAGTTCAACTGTGAATTATTTGCTTTGTTTGCATTTGATTTTGCTTTTGCTTTTGCATTTGCATTTGCTCAGACTTTGGCCTTTTGGGACTTTGGACTTGTGGCCCTCTGTGGTGTCTGCTCTGTGCTGTCTACTGGCAACTGTTTACTGTCGGATGTCAACTGATGTCTGCTGGCATTTTAAATCTGCATCCAAATCCGCATCGGAATCTGCTGCCAGACATCCAGAATTTCTGGCAAAAGTAGATGCAGTTGACAAAGAATTTCCAGTATATGTCAACTTCTCGCCTTGCAACGCATTTTGACGCGTGGATACCAAAAATAGACATAGACATAGACCCCAGCTCCAAGCACTCTATATCCACCACACACCCCACCCCTCCACCCCTCCGCCCACCACTCCCCTCTTGATATCTTTCTTTCATTGGGCTTTATATTCTTCTATTTTCTTTTTTTTTTTTTCCTTGGTTTTTCGCATTAAACATGTCAAATGTTCGTCTAGGCGCGTCTGCCACATCGTCGGCTGCAATTAATAAAGGTGCAACATGGCAAGCTGATCGCTGAGCTGCCCCAATGCTCCCTAAAATACGTACAGCATTGGGCCCCCAACTATGTGGCTGTGTCTGCCCACCGTCTGAAAATAGTCCCATGCGACTCGATCATTTGTTCGGTTCTTCTCTTTGCTGTCTTTTGTCTTGTCTTTTGGGGGCAAGCAGCCGCTTCCTGTTCCTCCTCCCCCCGCCCCACCTTCTGTGTGTGTGCCTGTCTGTGTGTGTTAATTTGTCGCCCGTAGGGCTGCGAATGCCAGCGACTTAAGTGGTAAGACTCTTCACCCTCCCAATGTCTTACCCCTGCCACCAAAAAAAATAAAATAAATAAAAGAACAAAAAAAAACTCACAAAGCGTCCCCAAAATGCCTCACAATGCCCTTATTCTTGTTATTTATTTGCTGCGTCTGTTTGTCATTTGAAGAGTGGAGCGAAGTAGAACAGCTACTCCCTCATCCCTCATCCCTCACCCTCTCTCTCTGCACTCTCTCTCTCTCTCCCCACAATGGCTAACGCCACCTTTTTATGACTTTGGCTTGCAACATTATTCAATGTGGCAGGGCTTACCTGAAACGGATGGGGGGAAGACACTGCTGGGACCGATTATTGATCTCTAAGCATAGATTGTAACATTTCCGTGACTATTTCGGGATCGCACACATCTCACATCTCACATCTCACAGGAAAAACCCACCCTGGATAAATGCTAAGAAAACACTTCCGTTAATGCATTGATATCACGTGCCACGTTGACAATTACTGTCACAAGTAAACGAATTGTAAACTCGAATAACTAGAAATTATATTCAAGACTTACCACGAATGTTCTTTTAAATATATACTCTGCGACTTATTTAGATAGATTCTTTGTATATCTGAAATTTCTGAATAGCGCATTTATGGTGAATCCCAGCTTTACATTTTTGGTGTAGAAATATTTTGACTTGTTCTTGTTCTTGTTTTGCCTCGAAAGCTAAGTCAATATCAGAGAATATATCTCGGAGTATAATAATAAATGTTAAAATTTTCTTATAAAATGTGTAGATCAAGTTATGCTTAAGCAATTTATCGATAACTATGTTTGTTTCGCAAATATCGATACATATATACCACAAAAATAGAATTAATTTTGTTTCGATTGCAATTGAAATTAGCTTGCCTTCAATGCTATATATATATATATATATATATATATATATATATATACATTTGTAAGCAGTATCTGGAGTTGCAACTTTGCATCGCATACCCCCCACTTCCCCTCACCATGCACTCACTGCAGAAGTTTGCGCCTGCATTTGAGTGTGCCCAAATCGGCAGCCTTATTAAAATGTCATGGAATTCCACTTAAGATTCTCTGCAAATTTGAACCATTTGGCCAAACTTCTTGTTATGTCGCAAACAGCATTTGTTTGCGTGGTAAATGGTGAAGAGTGGAGGGGGGAAGGGGGACTGTGTGGTTGCTGCTTTCACTGCTGCCAAGGTGGATGTGGGCAAAACTTTGACTGGCATTTATTCTATTGCCCGACACTTTTCCGTTTTGCTGCCACTGCAGGTGCTGCATTGAAGGGTTTTGCGGTTTTTCCCTTAACGGTGGAGAGGGGTGTCGGGGGTGGCTGGTTAAAAATTAAATCCAGTTAATGTGCGTAAGGCTGCTGGTTGATACTGCTGCTATGCTGCCAGCTGTGCATCCTGTCATTGATATGGCTGACGCTGACGCAGACGCTGACGCTGACGCTGACTGCGCGTCTTCGCTTGCCGCTTGCCGCATGTTGCTTTTGCCGCCTGTTGTTAATTGCCATTTTGCCATTTTGCCGCTTTAAGCCGCTTCGGCAGTTTGCTGTTGCAATGTTGTTCAGCTGTGGTTCTTCTTGTTGTTGCAACTGCTCTGTTGCTATTTTCACGCGCGGTTAGCGGCTGTAATTGCATTGCCAAGTAAACGACGCACCCCATCTGACTACTGTGTGTGTGTGTGTGTGTGTGTGCGAGTGTGTGTGTGTGTGTATGTGTGTGTGTGTGTGCGAGTGTGTGTGTGTTTTAGTGTTGTGTACATTGCGTTGGTGGCGTAAGTGAAAATTTATTTCAACAGCCCCGCCAGGCAGTCGTCAGCAACTGTCGTTTTTGCTAAACTTAGGCGCACTCTTTGACACTCTGCCACACTCTGCCACACTCTGCCACACTCTGCCACATTTTGCCTCACTCTGCCACACACTGCCTCACTCTGATCCTCTGAAACCTTGTGTTGCACTCCGGCACAGTGGATCACAGCCGCTTGAACTCTGCAAATATCGTTTAATTTAATTAGAATCGTTGTTTACTTTTTTTTGTATATGAAAAATTCAACAATTTGCCAACGATTTGATCTGTAATTCCATTTTTTATATACCATTATTAAATTACCTTTTCTAATTTACATATTAATAAATCGATCTTTTATACAAAAATAAAAACCTGCTTTCGTACCAAAAATCTTGGTTATTTTGAGACACCAAATGTTGTTCTTACAGGCCTCATTTGGTGTGTTCCCAAATAATTTCAGATCGATGTGTTTTGAGAATTTATTTTATTTTCATTTTCATTTGGGTAAAGTGCTTGACAAGTGGCTCCTGACCATTGAACTGAGATCACCTCCGAATTGAGTTGAGTTTTGTGCTGTGCTGTGCTGTGCTGGTCGGGTCGACGATCCGCTGTTGATCATTGGCAAACAATGTGCGTGGATTAGGTACTTGACACGTTTGGAAAGCAAAAAGAGCCCTCTGAATTGTTGCCTGGAGGGCAACTCTGTGCGGCTTTCTACGAAGTCAAATAGAATTCAATGATTTGAGTATTTTTTTTTTTTTTGCATAGAATCTGTGAACGCGAAGAAAGCGTGAATTTTGGAATGGGTCACATATCAATTGATATACATTTATTTTTTTCGCATATCATTCACTCGTTACGCGAATGGAGGCGCCTCCGAATTGGTATAAAAGCCGGCGAGTCGCTTAGCCAAGCCAGTCAATCCATCGACAATGATCGGAGCTGTTTACATTTGGTCGCTGCTGGCCTCAGTGCTGCTGCTTCACTCAACTTGTGCCGCTGAGGAGACCAAGTCCAAGCTGGCCGGTCTCTATGTGAAGGATGGCAATGAGAACGGACAGCTGCGTTTCCTTACCGGCGGTCTAGGTGGTCTCGGTGGTGTCGGTGGTGTCGGTGGTCTCGGCAGCAATGCAGCACTCAATCAGTACATTACAAGCCAACAAAACTTGCTGGAGCAGCTGCGTCCTGTTGGTTCAAATAATGTTGGCACAGGATATGGCACTAGTTTGGGCACGGGATCTGGTACTGGATATGGCACTGGAGTTGGTTCTGGCTTTGGCTCTGGAGTTAGTTCTGGCACTGGTACTGGTGTGGGCAGTGGCTTCGGCACCGGAGCTGGCTTTGGCAACAATGGCGCCATCTATGTGAATCGCCGCCGAGGTCAGCAGCGTCGCACAACCCAAAATAACGGCAACCGACGCCGCAAGGGCAACAACAGTGGCAAGCGGCCCAATGTTTTCGTCGTGCGTCCCAATCGCGGCTGAGCCACGTCCACCCAAACTATGTTTAAGCACAAATCATTTTTATTTTAAAACCAACTTTTTTTTGTATGACTATAAACAGAATAAATTATTAAATTATTTAAAGAATTTATTAAATGCCTTAAAGCATTTTGTGCCAGCAAAGTTTTTCAATTGGAGAACGACACAAAAAGTGGACACAAAAAGTGGTTTGCTGAAAGCCAACTTGTATAATAAAAAAAAATAAAAATAAATTAATTACAAATTAAATGTGTGAATAAATTAAATAATAAGCAGATATTCAAATTGAATACACTTTAATTTGTCAAAGATCATTTTATTTAATGATAGGCTTTATGAGAATTTAATTCACATTTATTTAATAGCTTTTATTTTATTATATGTGCAATTGAAATTATTTGTTTAAAATCGCAGGAATTTAAAAAAATTTTGCTTCTAAAAATTTACGTAAGTTTTTCAAGTTGCATATTTTTAAGCAAACTTTAATCATTTCTTTTGCTTCCCCAAAACAAAGTCATTTTGTGCTTATTTAAAGCTTGATTTTTTGGTCAAAAATTAATTAACAAATTATTTAAAGTTAGCTGCTGAATAAAAGCAATAATTTGTTTTTTTTATATCGACTATGAATTATATTCACTTACTTGATAAATATATATATTTTGTGCTTAATTTTGTTTACGACTAGGACTTGGACTTGGACTTGGACTTGGACTAGTTTAGCTTCTAGTTTTGGAGAGCGGTAAAGTTGTTAACCCGTGGATCCATCGCACTTAAACGGCCAACACACCTTGTGGGCCACATATCGTTTTCGCTATGCCACTGTTTGTGCCCCTGCCACGGCCCTTGCCACTGCCACTGGCACTGGCACTGGCTCTGTCAGTGGATTTGCGGGTGGCGCCTCTTATGCAGTTGCCGGGCATGCTCATCTGGTTGCATCTGGTTCTGGCTTGGTCAAGTGAAAGAAAGACAAACGGCCGCTGCATGTGGTGTCCAATGGCTTGATAAATGTGACAATGCGAGTACACTCAGAAAAATAGAATTTCCCATCATATTTGACATACATATGCACATGACTAACTAGTTGAGTTTTTAGGTCAACTTGGTTTTTCTTAGTGTACTTCTGGCCATGTGGATGTGCGTGTTGGTAGGTGACTTATTCCACTCATGGCTATAATGATCCTGTAAGTGGCCCTAATCACTGTCATAATAATATAAATTAATCACGGCCCAAACCCAAACCCAACGACTACCTACTGCCACCTACTGCCACCTGCTGCAGCTACAAGTTGAAGGCTGGACAGGCTCAAGGCGCTCCATGGCACTCGATGTGCTTCAGGGCTATCGTTTGGCATTCCAAGTTCATTCAGTGCAGGATTGGTGGATTAATGGGTTTTTGGCGGGTGGCAGATGCCTGTGGTGTTGTGTGCAACTTGCTGCGCATACTTTGTAAATGTTTAGTAATGATTTGATTTGAAATTCATTTGAATTATTGCTTGCTTCCGGCTTCCGGTGCCTTCGAAATACTTTCCTGTTTCAGTTATGTTGAGCCACAGCCAACAGCGCCACAGGCGGGCCCCATCGCACAGTTGTATGCTATGGAAAGGCCACTCTAAAGGCCACACTGTGACTTGCACTCGTCCCTCCATTCCCCTGCTCCCAACACCACTCTTCTCCACTCTACTCCACTCCATCCTCCCCATTGACCTAGGTCTCCCCATGACCGTCTCCATATGATGTATGAGCAAGTTAGTTGGCCCGTTTCCTAGCTACCCACACACACACACACACACACACACAACACACACACACACGCACACACACACACACACACACACACACACTTATACACACACACACACACACACTCACACATATTCATACGTCTGTCCATCTGTTCGTCATTTTCTTTCTCTCTGACTGGATATGTGTATGTGTGTGCATGTGTGTGTGTATGTGTGTGTGTGTGTGTGTGTGTGATTGTCCCGAGAGTTTATTAAGTACTGCCAAGTATATGCAAGTCGTCCGAGCAGCGTCGACATCGCTGCCTGTGCGGAACTTTGTTAATATGCAAGTGAATGGACATTTCCGGTAGCTGGTGAACGCGCCAGGCCCAGGCCCAAGCCCAGGCCCAGGCCCAGGCCCAGGCCCTGGCTCAGGACCAGTCACAGACCCCTGCCAGAGACCAAAGACCAGAGACCAGAGACCGGAGACCGGGCACCGTTCACCGGGCACAGGCCATAAGACCCACACCCCGGACAAGCTCAAACCCACTGTGAGCCCTGCTCAGCTGAAGGGCATAAGTTTGGCTCCTGCATAAAACACACACACACGCACACACACACACGCACACACACACATCCCAGCAATCTACAAAGATGTACACGTTTACTCAGTGGAAACATTTCGTTGTAAATTTTTGTGGGTTTTTTGTGATTATTCTTTTGAATTAAACTTATTATTTGTAAATGTATTTTTTTTTCCATAATTAATATTATTTTTAATCAACTCATTTGAAAAATGTCGATTAAACTGTCAAGTTTTGCAGAGAATTTCGACAAGATTTTTCTATAATAATAATAATAATAATGTGGCCTAAAGTGTATTCAAGTTTCGTTGTGCGTTGACTGATTTTCCATTTGCGGCGATTTTTCTTCTTTTTTTGGCTTCGCTCATGTGTAATTTTTTTCAATTAAAATGATTTGAGCAGACAACTTTGAACGCTTGCCCGCTCGAGGCTTGTTGGCCACAGAGAAATACTTTTGGCAAAATCATAAATCATGCAGCAGGCACCAGCCAGGCAGCGGGTAGCTCTGAAAATCTGATGAGGGCTCAATGGTCGTAGAGGGGTGTGGAGGGGGGGTGTGAGGTGAGAGGTGAATGGGTCAGCAGAGACATGAATCGCATTGGAAATCGACGTCAGTTATGCTGGCACCACACAGCGTTGACAGTGTGCAAAGTGCGCGGGAGGGGTGTGGGGGGGGGGGGGGAAATGGGGGGATGGATGATGGCGGGTCGGGGGTTGGAGGGTTGACGAGTTGGTATGGTTGGCCAAGTTTCGCTTTACTTTTGAAATAGTTGCAAAGTGGAAAAGTTTGAGCCGCATGCCGCATCATCAGCTGCCACAGTCTTAGTTCGTATAATACACACACACACACACACACACACACACACACACACGCACACATACAGTCAGGCCACAACTAATGGCAGTTAATGCTTTGCCATTTGGCATGCAGAGTGCCTCAGAGTCCGATTTGGAGTAGGAGTAAAACTGAAGGCCTGATCCTGCTGCCTGCTGCCTGCTACGGCTATGGCTTTGGCTACGAGTGCCACTGCTGGTGGCAACCAACTACCAACAACCAGCAACCAACTACTGACTACTTATTGCTGACTGTTAACTGCTTGTGGTCAGCGTGCGGTCAGTCGGCCATAATTGTAGTTTAGGTTAATAAATGGGACGCCTTTTGTCATTTATCAGGCAAGCACGAAAAAAATTACTCGGCCAACATTTCGAAATGCTCAATTGCCATGCCAAATATTTAAGCGTTTTCGTTATTCGGTCATTTGGTTATTTATTTATTTATTTTTGCATTTTTTCTTCTTTTTTTTGTTTTTTACATTTTGTATTTTTTTGTTTTGGCCTGTTTTTGTTGTTTTTTTTTTTTGTTTGCTGCTCTTTGTTTGTATTGAATTTGGATTCGATGTGCGAGTTTGGTCAGCGTTGCTTTTAATTTCTGTGCCGCATTTGATTTACTTGTTTTACTATTTATTTTACAATTTTCATCATTGTGCAGCGGGCATATTGCAATTCGTTGCAATTATGCAACAGTTCCAACTGGAAGAGAATGCCTCAGCACAGCTCTTGTCATATCTCACTAACAACTTCCAATTATTCAGCAGACTAATTAAATTAAAATATAGATATACATATAAATATAGATATAGACACAGATATATATATAGAAATGTAAATAGATATAGATATAGATATAGATATAGATATAGATATAGATATAGATATAGAAACAGATATAGATATAGATAGATATAAATTTAGATATAGATATAGAAATATAAATAGATATAGATATAGATATAGAAACAGATATAGATATTGATATAGATATAGATATAGATAAAGATATAGATATAGATATAGATATAGATATATAGAAATATAAATATAAATAGATATAGATATAGATATAGATTAGATATAGATATAGACACAGTATATATATATATATATATATATATATATATATATATATATATATATAAATATAAATAGATGTATAGATAGATATAGATATAGATATAGATATAGATATATAGATATAGAAATATATAAAGATATAGATATAGATATATACATAGATATAGATATAGATATATACATAGATTTAGATATAGATATATATATAAAGATATAGATATATAGATATAGATATAGATATATAGATATAGTAATAGATATAGATATAGTTATAGATATATACATAGATATAGATTGGATATAGATATTGTATTTTGAATACTTTTGTTCGATTTACTAACTTTTCCAAGAGTTTTTTTTTTTTGGCTGATCTACAAACATATGTTGTAGTATGTAAGAAGTCGCCTATTCTTTATTCTTAGAATTGTTCTCGAAATTGTTTTACGTTGTAATTGTTGTTGTTGTTGTTGTGGTTTTTGTTGTTGGTTTTCTTTTTGGGCCACTTGACGATTGATTTACTTAGTCGACGCTTGGCCGTTTCACAGGCGAATTGTAAGCCAATTTTCGGCTTTTGCGGCCTCCGCAGCAAGTGCGACCTTGTCGTGAATGGCTTTTAGCACACTTGTCGTCTCGATTCAACGACTCGACACGGGCTCGAGTGGACTCTGGAGTGTGAAGAGTGAGGAGTGAAGAGTGGAGTGGTGTGGTGTGGATTGTTGTGCTTGCTGCACAGAGTCACGTTGCTATTTTTTTTTTTATATTTTTTTTTTATTGTTGCTGTTGTTGTCGCCAGTATTGCTGCGTTCATTTAATTTGTGACTTGCTGGATTGTTGGCTTGTTGTTGGTTTTTGGCTGCGACTCTAGCTTGACACATTCTTGCTGATTGATTGATAAATGACTTTTAAAGTTAATTACGAAAATCAAGATATACATGAATATATGCATATGTACACAAAAACAACACCACACACACACACACACACAGACACATACATACATAATGACCTTTACATATATGTTTCAAATTTGAATATGTCTTAAATTGAATTTGAATAAAGACACGCTCAAAACAGTTAAATGCATCACTTAACATTCGCGTTTAATTAATGCTAAAATATTGAGCAAAATAACTGCATAATTTTATTAAAAAAAAATAATAAACAAACAAATAAATCTATTTTCTTGGCAATGCTGGGAATAACATTTGTTGACCTCCAACCGATTTGCACTATTTTGCAGAAATGGCGTCAAAAAAAGGTATTGATAATAAATTAATTGATTGATGCCGCAATACATAATTGCAGCACATTGTCCAGGTGTATGTGATGAAGGACAAGTGACCTCCACATACACCGCATACCCCGCACCACACACCCCGCACCCCGCACCCCGCACCCCGCACCCCGCACCCCGCAGCATGCAATCGGCAAACACAAGCCAAGTTTTTGCGCACATGTTTGGCCCTGATGGATGATTGAAATTTGAGGCGTGCGCCAACTTCAAATACAGTTAATTAGGCCCAATCAATGGGCGAACAGCAGCAACAGCAGGAGAAAATAATTAAATCGAATTAATTTGCAGCTGTCAAAGTGAGTGGAAAAACAAACAACAACAAAGTAGAAAGAGAAAGGGAAAGAGGAAAGAGCAAAAGGAAAAGAAAAAGGTGTTTCGCCAGCCAGTTTACCGTTGCTTAAAAAAGGATTGAGAGTTTTGCAAGCATACTAATTGAAGAGGGGTGTTCGAGGGGGGGGGGGGTGGGAGGTAGCAGGGGTCACTTTGACACCTCATCGATTTGTAGCCACGTCATGCAGGCGTTGAGGCATTCCAGCATTCAGAAGATTTCGCTCATTTCACTCATTTTACTCATTTCGCCTGCAGTCAGCAAAGTCAATTTGCCAATGCGCCAAATTTGTGCGTAGTAATGATCAATGGGTCGAGACAGTTAGGGGGGGGGGGGGGGGGTTTGGGATGTGTGTGTGTGTGTGTGTGTAGAGTGGGGGTGCTTGTGATTTGGGAATTCTGTTTGCCTGCCTGTCTGAGACGTGACGTAAATCAGCGTTTAAAGTGTTTTTTTTTTGTTTTTTTTTTGAGCTGTCAACGGCAACTTTGTTTGGTGCCCCACTCAAAAGAAAAATGAACCAACAACAGCAAACACACAAATCAAGCTGACAACAAACATTTCTTTACACAACACTGCGTCGCATTTTCAATGCCCTATTTAGTGGGCAACATTTTGAATAAATTATTTCATTTAAATATATTTTTTTTTTACTTCAAAATATTCATGCTGATGTTCCTTACAATTTCCATGCCAATTTTACAGTCTTAAGTTAAATTTACCACACAATCCTGGTTAAAAAAAAAAAAAGGAAATTTACAAGAAACATGTTTCAAATTCTGTACAACATTTGTGGATTTAAACATTTAAAAATGCCAAGTTGAACAAGATTGAATGATTGCACAGCAAAATGATTAATAATGATAACAACGGTTGTTCAGCAGCATTATAAATGTGTAATAAACTTTTCCTATTTTTTTTTTTTAAAGAGTAAGTAAATTGATAGATAGCTAAGCTTTCTGGCAAAGCGAGTGTTTTAAGCAACAAATTAAATATGATTTAAAATTTTGTGCAGTTATGCCAGACCACTTGTATACCCTGTAAATCAAAAACGGGATGGCATGGCGATGGCATCAAGCAGCGTGCCAAGTGTTTGACAAGTGTGAAGTCCACAACAGAGGCAACACAATTCAACGTCTAAATCAAGACTAAACCTGGCAAAAGAGAGACAGAGACAGAGGATGAGAGAAAGAGAGAGGGAGAGAAAGACTTGCTGGTGCTGCTGCTTCTTCTTCTTGTGCTAGTGCCATTTTCCAGCTTGCAACGATTTTTTTGTTGTTGTTGTGGCTCGTCTTGGCTCGACTTGGTTGGGTTTTGGTTCAAGTGGCAACTTGTTAAATTTAAGCAAGACTCCTCGGACACTACACACGCATACACAATTAGGTAGCATAGGCATTAAGGCATTGGAGGCAATCGTGCCAGCCACACAGCCACATAGGCACAGCCAGGCAGAGCTAGGCAGGCTTGCAAAATTTGGCTCTGTTACGCAAACAGCAAATCAAAAAACCATTTAACGGCACTTTCATCATCAACAAAAGTGGGCGTGGGCGTGGGCTTACTGGCACCTGCTGCTGCTGACACATTAAAACTGCCAATAAGTCGACGTCTGCCTCATCCACACCCGCACACACACACACCCACCCACACACACACATTCGTGTGTGGCTACACAGAAAAAGTGCAAGCGGCTTCCAGCAACAACAAATTGCATTGAACCCTTAAAAAGCTGCCAAGTCATTTGGGTCTCCAAGTCTGCAGGCGGCTGCTCTCTTTGCCCCCTTTGCCACCTTTGCCAGCTTTAATGGCCAAAGACTTTGGCTCCGGTGTAATGGCCGATACAGTGTGACCAGAGCACACCGTTTTGCATAGAAGCAGCTTGTTTGTTGTTATTTTTTTTTTATTTCTACTTTTTACAAAAACAAAAAGATGTTTATAATATTTAATTATCTTCTATTTTCTCTACTTCTGAAACATAAATGAATCTTCTTTTAATCAATAGCAAATAATGAATTGAATACAACATTTATTTGTGCATAAAATATAAATAATAATACCATTTAAGTACCTCGATTGTTTTCCTATTCTGGATATATAATTAGCTTAAAGCGATTTAGATATTGACTTGTATTTTGTTCAATATTTGTAAAATTATACATATTTTTAGTAATTGGTTTAAAATTTATGCAGTTAAAATAATCTTATGAATTATGCACACACACACACACACACACACACACACTCATAGTCAATAAAGTAGCTGCGGATAATATTATTTTTATAATCTTTTTACAATTTATAAAGCCAATTATAACATAAATTTAAAAAATCGTTAAAAATGTATTATTCAAAAGAAATATATGAAATTTTCGAAAAACTTACAATCTTGGCTAGTCAGTAAAAAATGGTATACCTAAAAAAAAGCTTCATATATTGGAGGCTATATAAAGATTAATTCTTATTTCTATCAGTTTGCTGTAGATTTCTACAGGAATATAGAAAAATATTAGCAGGCTCAACATTTATGGAAATTTTATGGGCATTTTTGAGTCGTTTCCTGGTTCCGCCTAGTAGTCTAGTGCCGGAAGTTTACTCAATTCCTTGTTGACTTGGTCTACGTTCAATTATTTTGGTCCAACCATTTTTTTTTCTTTGGGTCAAGTGTTTGCCTTAGCTGCTTCAGCTGCCTCAGCTGCCTCAGCTGCTGCTGTTGCTGACGTGGCAACGCTTTTATTTTTTTTGGAATAAGAATTAAATATCAAGAAATAATTCAAGTGTGTGTGTGTGTGTGTGTGCGTGTGCGTGTGTACATATGTGTCGATGTTCTTGTTCCTACAGCAGCTTTCCCATTGTCCAAATCTTGCTGCTTGTGCTCTCTGCTACCGGCCTGGTCTTTTTGCATATCATCATCATCCAAGTAAAGTTTACTTTTGCTTTTTGCTCGATGCCTCCATCTGCTGTTGCTGCTGTTGTTGCTGTTGCTGCTGTTGCTGCTGCTGTTGCTTGTTGTTTGTTCTCTTGTGTTTTGGGTGTTCAAAAGCCCACACATCACTTTAACTTCTCCTTAACCTCCTCTCTATTGGCACCAACCCTGACATCGCTTACCCCTCTGATCAATCTGACACGTCTTTGTGTGTGTGTATGTGTGTGTGTGTGTGTGTGTGTGTGTGTATTCATGTTATTTACCCCCTGGACCCATATCAGCTCTCGTCCATCAACTTGAAGTTGTTGTGTTTGGGTTAAGTGAAAAGTGATTGAGCAGATTTTTGTTGCGAATCTTTGGTTTCGTTCCATCTCTCATTCCCAACTATTCCAAACACTTCTCATTCTCTTTCTCTCTCTCTCTTCCTCTCTCTCTCTCTCTATCTATATAAAAATCAGTTTCGGCCTCAATTGTTGGTGTAGCTTTTGTGCCCGCATGTTATTTACTTCTTTCAGCTGTTGCCGCTTTTGTTGTTGCAGTTGTATTTGTTGTTGTTGTTGTTGCTGTTGTTTTGCGCCACTTGTGATGAAGGCGGCCAAGTGTTTTACTCTGTTAATTGATGTCTTTGCTTTGGATATTTCATTTTCTTCTTTGCCCGGCAAAGATCTGATAAAGTCAAAAGAAGAAGAAAAAAAAAAATCTCATGGCAGAAAAGAATAAAAATATATTTGTTAATTTTAGGTAATTGCAATTGTTTCGACTACAATTTCCTTGTAAGTGGTAACATTTCCGGCATTCTTGAGCTTATTTTTTATTTATTTATTTTTTTTTTTGTTGAGAACAAGCCAATCAGTATTTAAATCTTTGAGCGAACAACGAGAATTAAACTTTCGGGCAAAACATTAAAATTTGCACAACTCATCTGCTAAAAGTCAATCAATTACAACATTGGGTCAGTCAGTCGTCAGTCTTGCTGTGCTTGCATCAGTCAAGTCATCAATCAAATTCTCATCAAATTACTTAATTATATTAAATATTTAAATGCACCTACTGAACTTTTAATAAATGCCTAAACACAGATCGCAGCAGTGCAATTGTGCATTGCTTGTTAGCTGTCCCATCACATCAACAACACATCATCAATCAGCGTCATCAATCAACAATCAGCAGCAGCAGCAGCAGCTTTTGTCGGCACCTTTTGCTATCATTTTGATTGCTGTCGTTTGATGATTTCACAAAATTTTCCTTACCAGATTTGCCGATAGTCGTTGGCCTTTATTGGTTATTGACCACCGGCCCTAGTCGCCTTTTGGTGTTTGCTGTTTGCTGTTTTTGCGTTTTTGCAGCATAAATCAAAAACGGAAATTGGCGTCGCATGCGACGCATTTGTATGCAACACGCTGATGAGCTGACTCCATTAGCATTTGCCGTTGCCGCCGCCGCTGCTGCTGCTGCTGCAACTGAAGCAAGCTCTGATTGTTTGCACTGGGCCCGAACTGGGTCCAGCCTGGCGAATCCAATCAAATGAGCAGCGGCAATACCAACGGAAAGAAATTTCACATCGCTGCCTGGTGGTGGGGGGTGGGGGGACAATTAGTTCGAAATGCTAATGAAAGGCGCTGAAAGTGCAAATGTAACTGTGTGCAGTTCATTAGGTACATCAAGATAGATGCGTCGCCAACGTTGCCACCAACTCATAAATGCCAGCAAACTCAATCAGAGAGACCAGAAGAACGCACCGAAGCAGAGGAGCAGAGGAGCAGCAGAGCAGAGGAGTAGCAGAGCAGAGGAACAGAGGAGCAGCAGAGAGCCACAGCAGCTAATTAAGTTGCAGTTCTTCTGAGGTTAGAGTTGGCAGACAACTGGCGCTGTTTAATGTCTTTTTTGTGTCTCTAAGTATAAATTTATTTATTTCTAAATTTCATTCACCCATATTTATCATCGTTTCGGTTTTGGTTTCGGTTTCTGTTTCGGTTTCTGTTTCGGTTTCTGTTTCGGTTTTCTGTACTATATCATTTTCGTTTCGTGATAATAAAGATTTATGCCTTCCAGTTCCAACGAGAGATTTGTATTAAAACATACACATTTTGTATACCAGAAGCCACAAACGTTGTCCATTTATCAGTTAAAACTGTTTTTTTTTTTTTCTCCATTTTTTGTATTGGGCAGAGACGAATGCATTTTTAATTAGCAGTTTGCTGCTTTACAAATTAATCGGAAAACTTCTGTTTCAGCATTCAGTTTCTGTTTCAGTATTCATTTCCATCACTTTTAACATGTATTGAAAGTTTAACTTGTAATTTTACAAATAGCTAGCAAAGTTGAACAAACAATAAGAAGAAAAAAAGAAAAGAAAAAAAAAACCAAGACCAGAACAGAAATCAAGTCAGCATTTGGTGGCGCTATTTTCAGATCCTTAAGTTGCCTGCTGGTTGCAACTGTTCGCTTTGTAAATTATGATGCATGCAACACTCACAGCGATGTGGTGGCAAAGAGAGAGAATGAGAGTGGCTGTGAGTTTAAAGAGAAAAGAGAAAAAAGAGAGTAAGCGAGAGGTGAGCAAGATACATGCCTCATAAACACACATAGCCCATTTCACATCACATAATTCACTAACAGCTCCATTTTGTCACCCATTGCTGAGAGACGAGTTGAAGGGGAGAGACTGGCAAAGATTTGGGCGACAGTCATGTGTTATTTCAGGCGGGGAACAGGGAAAGTCATACAAATTATGCCGATCCCATCAACTTTAACTAATATGCAAAAGAGTTCTACGAAATATATATATTCAAAATGCATTATTAACTTACAGCATAAATAATCTAGATGAAATTATATAAATTATATATTTAGTTTTCAAAAAAAAAATAATTTTATATAATTGTGCACTTCGTTTACATAACATTTCATATCTAAAGAAAATTGCTTTCATATTTTTAAGCTACACACAAAAATCAATCTGCAATCTACCATAAAATAAATTAAAAATTTCCTCTTTGAACTTTACATTCAATTTCAATTAGTGTTGAAAGTTTTCTTCGAGTAAAGAAAACCAAAAATGAAAGTGTTTAATTATTATTCCTCCAAGTCCCAATTCCTTCTCGAGTCAGACATAAGTACTACATTTCCCAGGAATGATTCCGTTCGGACGAATCTATTCTCATTCTTATCTTGGTCTAATCTACAAATCTAACCATTTTTCTTTTAGATTCACTTAAGAAGTAGGGATTGGTCAAACCCTAATTCGTAGTACAGATTATCCGAGAAAGGAAAAAAACAAAAATTCTTTTTTGTATTAAAAAGCTTAAATAATTATTGCGACATTTTTAAATTGCAAAATACAACTTAAGTCAATCGAAAATAAATGTTTAACGGATCTGATTAAAACAGAAAATGTTTTCATTAAATCCCGAATTGGAATCTATTTAATCAACGATTTTCAAGTATCCATTTGATTATTTTTTAAAAATGTGAAATTCAAATCATTGCTAAAAAAAAATTTCGATGCTCATATTGATAAAAATAAAATAAATATATTTGGAGTAGTCGCAATATTTGTCACAACTTTGAGTAAGCAGCAATAAAGTAAATTTTTTACGTGTTAAACGCAACAAAGAAAAAGTCAAAAGTTTTGATTTAAGTTGATTTAGATCATTAGCTCTCAGGGTACATCAGTTTAGGCATAATAATAAAATACAAATAATAATAAAAATAATAAAAATGACGCTGCAAAAATCGAAATATTTATCGACTTACAAGTCTCACAAGCACATTTTCAGATATATATAATTAATTTATTATCACTCGCAATGAATGTTAATTAAAATTTCGAATGTTCCTTAATTATTACATAATAATAATAATAATCCTCGATGACATCCCTTAAGGGTATCTGCTATTCGTTGTGAAGCATATTCAATGCAAATATTCAATTGTAATTGTGTCATTGTTATTCTGCAGCAAAATTAGGAATTGCAAAGCACTGAATATGTTCAAAATTGTTGTTTTTGTTATTGTTATTGCTGTTGTTATTGTTGTTATTGTTATTGTTATTGTTGCCACTGCAGTACTGCAGTAGGCAGTAAATTTATGTTTCATTAATTTATTGCATTGCCTTTTTCCCTGGGCAACCAAACTGCGAACACACACAGACAGAGAAAAAGAGAATGATGGGGAAAGAGAAGAAAAGAAAGGAAAGGAAAGGAAGGGAAAGGAAAGGGAAAACGAAAGGGAAACTGAACCAAAAAATGTTGGGGCTAAAATTGAAATCAACTTGAGAGTATTGCACTGAGTGGGTTAAACCGGGCAGTGGCGAGGGTGGGCAGTTGAGGGGCAATGGTCCAAGATTCTTGAAGTTGCCCTCTCGCTGCACATATTGTCTGGCATTGCTGTTGTTGTTGCTGTTGTTGTTGTTGTTGTTGTTCTTCTCGTTGTTCTTGTGGCAGCTGCTTTGTTCTGCGGCGCTTATCTGCATGTGGCGCAATTATTTCAGCTTGTCACACGTCTGCAATACTACTGCGAATGCCAAAAGTGGCATGATGGCGCAACGGGTGTGTGGGGGGGAGGGGATATGGGGTTACGAGTGCGAGTGTGGCGCAGGCAGGACGCGGCGGGGAGCAGCGAATTGCCTTTCGCTGAACTTTACAAATTGAAATTAATTACTTTGTGCTGTTGTCCAGCAGAATGCGTCACAGGGGGTGCCGGTGGTGGCACGGGGGGGCCAGGCACCAACAACGACAGGCGTTGCAACAGCCGCACATAACAACAAGAACAACAGTTCCCCAATGTTTTGTGCTACCTCTCCCCACCCCCCCGCCTCCCGCACTCTGCAGCGGTTTCTTTGTTTTTTGTTTGTATGTTTGTTTTGCCACGCCCAACGCTCCACGGGCCGCGCCCTCTAACAAATGCAGCCTGCTTTCCGCTTGCATTTCGCAGAGTTTATTTTGCATGCATTTGTCATATTTGCATCTCCCTATCCCCCCCCCCCCCACCAAACTTCAAACTCCTCCGCTGTTCCCGGCAAATCCGTATTTTGGCCACCAATTTCGACAGTGACTCCACCCCTGCATCCAGTTGACGCTATGCGCGCTCCATTTAGTTTTATGTTTCTTGTCCAACTTCGCATCGTATTTTTTTTTTGAACGCTTACCATACAGCTGCCCCCCTCTCCGCTGCCAACAAACCCTTGCTTCTTGCAACATTTAGTTTTTATTTTTTTTTTTTTTTGTAGTTATTTCATAGCGCAAGTTGCACAAATTTTGCCAATTTTGGGCAACTAAGCAATGCAATGCAGTCAGTCCCCATTCCGCACCCAATTGCCACATGCACATGCACCCCACTGACTGCCCCTCCGCACCCCCCCCCCCCCATCCCTTAACCATGTTACTGTAACTGGTTACAAGCAAACTCGCTGCTTAGTTTTATTTCCGTAATACAATAATACAAATTGCTGGACCTCAGCACCCCCCCCCCCCCCACACACACAACCCCTTCCACTTTCATTTTGCATGCCCCCTTTTGGAAATGCTGTCAGTTTTTCATTGCTGTTTAGTTTGCTTGCCGTATTCTGTGGCAAAGTTCTTTGTCATGTTTGTTGTTTGCCATGTTGCGCATACGCTGCATTTGCCATCTATTGCCATGTTTCACATTGTTATTGTTATTGTTATTGTTATTGTTGTTTTTTGTTGCTGTTTCTCTGTCGCCTCTCATTTACTTAATTGACGATGACGACGAACAGTTTACACTTTCAGCAAAATTCTCGCTTGAATTTTGCCTTTGCAGCATATTAATAATTTACAATAGCGTCTTGCATAATATAAAACATAGTTTTTTTTGCATTGGTCGAACATTGAATACACTTTCGCAATTTTGTACCAGCTAAAACATTTATGTAAAATTTATT
The DNA here is from genome assembly GCA_035042045.1 of Drosophila melanosoma. Taxonomy (NCBI): domain Eukaryota; kingdom Metazoa; phylum Arthropoda; class Insecta; order Diptera; family Drosophilidae; genus Drosophila; species Drosophila melanosoma. The sequence goes on from JAWNLY010000179.1 coordinate 1,168,063, forward strand.
ATACAAAGCATTCTTTTATCGAAAGATATGTTAATAAATTGTCTACCTGCAAATGCACTTTGTATTGGAAATAATTTGGACGACACTTTGGTATTTTGTTTATTTATTTTGTATATATATATATTTATATATATATATAAAAAAAAAACCCCAAAGTGCTGCTGAGCACTCAAAGTTTGCCATTCATTTCCTAAGCACTCGTTTGAAGATCTCTGAATAAAGCATTTGATAATTGGGAGTAGTGCAACATGGATACATGGAACAGGGCTAGATAAGCTCGCAAGGCTGGGCCAATTCAAGTGAGAGTAAAAAAAAAACTAAATACTTTAATGAGATGGTAAAATTATACAAGAAAAAAAAAGTAATAGGGAGAAAAATCAAGACTAACCAGATATAATCCATCAAAGAGAATGACGATGTGGACCACAAGGTAGTCATAAGTAAACGTTGTGCATGTGTGTGTGTGTGTGTGTGTGTGGGTGTGTGTGAGTGTGTGGGTGTGAGTGTGAGTGTGAGTGTGTGGGTGTGTGTGTGTGAGTAAAGTTAAGTTTCTGCTTTCATCGTCAGATAAAGACAGAGAGCGAGAATGTTGCCCTTAATACGTTGTTGTTGTTGTTGTTGTTGTTGTTGCTGTTGTTGTTGCAGCTAAACATAAGTTATGTGTGTGTAAACTCAACACACACACACACACGCACACACACACACATAGTGTCACAGACACACGCCCACTTGGAGACAGTCATGAATATGAACACGACCAACAATCTGCATCTGCCCAGTGGGTGGGTTGGTGGGTTGGCTGGCTGCTTGAGTGGCAGCTGTGTGGAGCGTGGAGTTGGTGTGTTGCAAACAACTGTTGCATGTCTGCAACTGAAATATCACGCATAATTGCTGCATATTTCTTTGCGGTGTGTGTGTGTGTGTGTATTTGAGTCATTTGTCAGCGTTGCTGTACAACTGTGTTTTTTTTTTCCAGGGCTTTTCCTTTGTTTATTGTTTTTTGTGTTTGCTCTGCTGTGTCAGTTGGGCAGCTGCCATCGATGATACAATTCTCAGCTTCAATTTACAAATCCAGCCAACTGCTTTCTTTTTACAGCCACATTTTTGCTGGTTGACGTTTGCATGTTGACGCTTTTGTTGTTGTTGTTGTTGCTTGTTGTTGTTATTGCTGTTGCTTGTTGCTTGTTGCCCCAATAAAGTCACCTAAATAAAGCCATTTCTTTGCCACTGCTGCTGCTGCTGCTGCTGCTGCTCAATTTGATTGGCGTTGATTTGCCAACAGCTGATTAACGTTGGCCTAAACGCTTGCATAACCAAAATCCCAAAAAATCCAAACCTGGCTGAGGCAATTCAAGCACTTTGTTTTTTTTTACAGCATACCCTTCCAGATAGCATTTAAGTTGTGTCATCAAGCTTGTAACACATTCTAGAAGATATCTTCAAGATATTATCAATATCATTATCAGAGTCAATATTGTATGTTTTAAGGCTATCGATTTGAAACTGGAATAACCTCTTTTCAGATTGAAAGATTAGTTCATTTTTTGCTTAATAAGACTTAGTTTTTTTTATATGCATATTATCTTTAATCTCTCATAAGCCAAAAGCATCAAGATAAAACTTTTATATATTTCTTAACAAAACCAAGTTATTTCAACTAAATTCATAAGATAAGAGTGTAATTAAGCCTTAGCATTTTGGCCAACTTTAATATTGGTCTACTATATCATATAGAGCCCAACAAAAAAAAAACACATTCTCAGCAGACAAGCTACGGTTTTCAAGTGTTTTTTAAGCGTCGACGTGCCTAAAAAGTGATTCTCTCTTGTAACTTTTTTTTGTCATTTTTTTTCTTGTGTTTTTTTTTTTCAAATTACAGAGCTTATGCTGCCAGCGCTGCTGCATTTACGAAACTCTTACAGCTGCTCTGCTCTGATGACGTCGCCGTTGACGCCGTCGTCGTCGTCGACGTCGACGTTAAAGCTGACGCTGACGTTGACGTTGACGCCGGTTGGCGCTTGCGCAAACGCCTTAAATTGCAGGTGGGCTAATGCAAATTGAAATCATTATTAATTATAGCAGTCAGCTTCCGTCCTAGACCCCAAAAGCTGGTTTGTACACAAACTCCAATCAGATTACCGTCGCCAAATCCCAAAAACAAAGGCAATTCGCAATTCGTTGCCAGCATGTGTTCTGCCGCCGGTTTGTGGTGGCTAAGTGGGCAAGTTGTCGAGGAAGGGGTTGGAAGGGGGGGGGGGGGGGGAGTGCTGGTGTCTGGGAACTTTTTGCAATTTAAGTGACTTAACTAACACAATTGTGGCAGCGATTTGGTGAGAAAATTGCGTAAAGCAACCAAGGCCCCAAAAAGAACAACGAAGAACTTAGCTGGTTTTGCTGTAGAAAATTACTTGATCAAATGACGCAAAACGTAAAACGCAAAACTAGAAGAAGCGTAACAAATTCTGTTAATTCGAGTAGATTATTTGTTCAGTGTATGAGGATATCCGTGCCGCACCTTAATGCGCCACTGACAATGGGCCCTCTTTCATAATGATAATGCCCTAAACTTGGCATTGAGCATTTAAACTGAAATTCAAAATTCATTTTATTTTGATTTTTATGGCCTTAAGCAAATATCCCATAGAAAAGTTTACTGCTGCCAAACACGAGTGAGAATCGCGTGGAATATTCATGAATTTATTTATGCTTCTCAAATGAGACATTGTCGAGAAACCTATTTGATAAATTTACAGATTTACAAAAAAATATTTTACCTTTGTCATAAAGTTTACAGGAATGAAAGCCATATAAGAAATATATATATATAAAATATTCATAAAAGTTTTTGTCCCATTTTTAGGCTTATTCTGCTCAAATAGTTGAAGTTTCGACGTGTTTGCAAAACAAATTTAAATTATGCACAAAATTATAAAATCAAAAATTTATCGCGTTTTTTTATTTGAAATTTCCAATATTTATTAACAAATAATAATTATAAAATCAAAAAAAAAAGGGAAGCAACTTTTAAGAATCGTTAACGGAATTAAATTTTGTTTGAACGATTTTTTTTTGGATTCACACAAATAAATTGTTTATTCTTCTAAGTTAATAAAATCAAAGAAGCAAATCAAGAGAAAACTGCTTTATTTGTGTTGTTGGCATCTTTTTGATTTCAGAAAATTAGACGAGCAATTTAGTGGGGGGTGAGGGAGTGGGAAAAGGGGGGAAGGTATGAAGTGTGGCATCAATTGGTATTCGGTTGATCCTGCTTGCTCATTAGAACCGAGTGAAGCTTCATCGCTGAGCTTCTTTTGACGGCATAACAAGAACAGCAGCAATAATAACAACAACAAAAACAACAACAATAACAACAACAACAACAACAATAACAACAACAAAAACGCGTTCAATTGGTGGCAAGTGCTACGGTGGAGACGTGTGCAGCTAACAATCGCCACCAAATTGACAACAATAAAGGTGCTGCAGTTGCAGTTGCAGCCGATGCGGCAAGGCGCGTGCAGCACCTGTCAGGCAAGCAGGCAGGCAGGCAGGCAGGCAAGCAAGCAGGCAGGCAGCAGGAGGGGCAACAAAAACACGCAACACTCGTTTGCATACGTGGCAGCCAACGTGGACATGTTAATTTTCAATTGGTCACTGGTAGCAAAAGGAGCGTCAAGCTTGGAGCTTGCAGCTTGGAGCGTGGAGCGTGGAGCATGGAGTTCCGTGGGCGCATTGAGATTGAGTTGCCGCTGCTGCAGCGCATTGTGGCAATTACCAAACACAAACCAAGCGCCTGCCACACGGTAGCAGGTAGGCAGCCAAAATGAAAATAACAACAATTTGCAAGAGCGGCAAGGAATGCTCCATTGCCATCGACTTGGCAATTTCATTATAATGATAATGATAATGATAATGATGATGATAGCTGATGGTGCAAGCGCTGTGGCAGCGAATGCGGCTATTTGGTTTGTTACTACGCGCTGTGGCAGCTCCAAGCTCCAAGCGATGCTTATCCGTTTTAAGAATATCAATTATAAGTCATTTACTTGGCTAGCACGTCCGCAGTCGGTTCGGTCCACTCACCCAGTTCCAGTTTCTACACTGCCCATCAATTCGTGTAGCTCAACTAGCCGCACCCCTCACCCCTCACCCCTCACTCCACATAGTAATTCCCAATTTTTGCTGCGTGTCACGAGTGTAAAAAACTATCAAAGTACTTTTTAATTTGAGCGAATTGTGAGAACTTTATTCCATTTACTCACCAATTTTTCGAGATCTCCATTATCCAAATCACATTTAGTTTTCACCTCAATTCTCCAAAAGTTGCCAACATAAGCAATGCTTTTTCTTTCTGGTTTTTTTCTACAGGTGTTTTCCACATCTTACCTGGGTAATTTCTTTACATTTTTTTTTTTGTTTTCGGCTTACAATTACCGAGTCATTTAGTTGGAATTACATTTGATGAGTGGTTTTCACTTGGTATTTTCTCCAATTAGTTGGTTAGTTTGGGTTTTTTAATGGCTATCATGTATTCTCTATGGGGATGACATGGAATGATATTTCATGGGAATTGAAGGATTAGCTTAGCCAGCTTCAAATTATTGAAATATATTGAAATTAGATACACTTTTATTTTATGTGTTTGTTTTACAATTTATTTGAGAAGAACAAGCAGGCATGTCGTAGTCGTGATAGCTCGAATCTAGCTGTTAAATATATTGAATTGGTGTGTTTATTCAGACGAATATAGATAAATCGATCGGATTTTCTGATGCCACACAAGAAAATATAAATCACATACAAACTTTTGCAATTAACTTATATACTTTTTCGCCATTTGCAATATTTTTAGGTCTTTTTTAAAATCCTATAGATTTGTCGTAATACATTTACAACTACTAAAAAGATAAGATTAAATTGTTAATTGGAAGTAGTGAAATGAAATTAGGTCATTAGTTTATAAGGCCTTTGGGATCTTAAGTTATTTTCCAATCAATTTTGCAGCTCCAATCGAATGCAATTAATTGATGTGATGCTTAACAGATAATTTTCAAAGTCTGCAATGCCAACACCTGCCGCTGCCACGCCCACAGATAGAAGGGGGCGCAATTGGGGGCAGCCGCCCAAATTGAATGTTTGTGAATGCAGCTGCTGCAGCAGCTCTGATGATGACCATTAATTGAGTTTTTATCGGTCGTGGATTATGGTCGATATTTGCTGTGCTCGCTGGTCCAACCAAATACCCAAGGGTATTTGGCAATGCGGCGCCTGCTAACTTGGCCAAGAGTGCAGCGTTTAATTGATGCACCAGTTAATTAATTGTAACAAGTTTTGCACACTACAAAACACCGCAAATGATACGAGCCATTTATGGGAGCTGACTGGACCAACCGGGCTGGGGGCACATACTCTAAGAAAAATCGACCTCATCAGCACAGGCAGCTACGTTAACTGCCCAAAGGAAATAAAGGCAATAAGCTCTGTAACCAACAAAAAAAAAAACAAAATAACAAGAAGAAAAAAAGGCAGAACCAAAAAAAAAAAAACGAAATCATTGAAGACGGCTGCCGCAGACTGAATGCGATCACAGCCACAAAACAGATCTCTCAAATGGGGCGGGGGGAATCGACTCGAAACTGGACCTGCATCTGAACCTCAAACCTGCCACTTACTCCACAACCTGAGTGGAGCTGAGGTTGGGGTTGCTGTTTGTGTTGGGATTAAAACTGGGGCTTTTGCTGGAACTGAGCGGGGGCTGGGGGCTGGGGGGCAGTGGCCGGTGCTGGGCCAGCTTGAACTGTGTTACACGAAACGGCGTGTTGATGCCAGTTGAATGAGCAAACATAAAACGAGGTGAGGCAACAAGAGAACCACCTGCCACATAGTCAACTTTTAAATACTCTTATTTTATCAGAATATTTTCATAGAAATAATAGAAAAACAAGTTTGTTATTTAAAGAGCTCTTCTTATAAATTAAATATACATTTTTGCTTCAGTTTAATATTTAAATATATTCGAATAAAAATGACTTCAAACATATTACAAAAAAAAAAATTATTTCTTTTATTATTGTTTACTTTATTTAAACTGATAACTTATAATTCAAAACTACATTTTTGTTTGTATAATTTTCTAAGAATTTATTATTTAAATAAAAAAAAAAAAAATTAAAAAATATTAAAAAAAAAAACATATTTGGCAAAACAAACACAAAACGGATTACTAATTTGCAGACAAAATGTTTTTGCCTATTGCTTAAGAAAACATATTTATCAGTAAAATATTTTTAAATTTTTAGTCTATGCAATTTGGTTAAATTTGTGCTACTGACATCGAAATCAAGTCACAAAATGTTGCACAAAGCAGATGTACAACGCACGACACAGTATAGAAAAAAAACGATGTGCTGCACAAAAATGGAAAATGAACGAAAGACTTAAGGCACAAACTTGCGCTAGCATAAGTGTAACTGTGTGTGTGAGTGTGTGTAAGTGTGTGTGTGTGTGTGTGTGTGTGTGTGTGTGTACGTATGATTTTGTGTGAGTATAGCCGGTTTAGAATCAGTACTTGTTGCCCGACAGACATTCCGATGCAGCAGGTGTTTAGCATAAGTAATTGATATTCTACACACAATCACGGAGAGGCAGCAACAACAGCAACAACAGCAGCAGCAGCAAAATAGCGACGGCAGCAACTTGACGTGCCATGAAAAGCGTACGCAACCACTTTGGGTGCAACATCAATATCAGGAGCAGCAGCAGCAGCAACATCAGCAGCAGCAGCAGCAACTGCAGCAGCAGCAGCATTAAATTAAATGAAGCAACTTGAAATTGCAAGAGCAAACTCAAAGCCCATTTGGCCAGCAGATGGAAATGTTGTTAAAGTTGAAGTTGCAGTTGAAGTGGAAACTGCAATGCAGAACTTGTTGTCTATGCGCAATGAGATGAACATTAAATTGGCCAGCTTCATTGCGGTCCAAATCATTTCAAATTAAATGGCCAACGAATGCTGAAGGTTGCCGGTTGCTGCTGCTTGCTGTTTGCTAGTTGCTAGTTGCTCTGGCAACATCATTATTTATTATTATAATTATGAATTTACATAAGCGCTGAAAATGCGAGCAAAGCTTCACACAAATCAGAAGCTTATTGGTGGCATTTAGCTGTTCCATTATTGTTCAGCGATTTGTTGGCGTCCCACAAACTGGTAACCCAGACGAATACCAATAATACACTTGGCAGACCCCTCCCATTTTTTTTTTTTAGCAGCCACATCCCCTCCCCCCCATCGCTTCACCACACTGACCACTGGCGTCAGTCGCCTGTCCAAAGTTGTCGCCTTCATTTTGCATTTCAACTCGAAGAGTCGCGTTGCCAACTCTCGACTCAATCGTGCGCCATAAGTTTGCTTGTAATTTATGTTAATTTTTCACTTTAGTTTAACATAGAAATCGAAACGCCTAAACAAATGCCCAACAGTCGAGACAGTCCACCATCGTGATAGATAGCCATACCATGTAAAGTGTCTCCCAGATTGCGCAGTGGCGTTCAACGAAAAACAAAAAAAAAAAAAATAAATAAATAAAAAAAATAAATCCATTTGGGTGAAAGGGAGGGAAAGTAAACAGTTGGTCTAATTATTTAAGCAATTGCAAAACAATTAACTGTTAAGTCATTGCATACAAAACCAATTAACAGAAAATAACAATTCAGTTAATGAATACTTTGGGATGTCAAAGTTGAACTATTTTTAGTAACAATTCAACAATTACTATTCAAATTCCACACGTAATTAGAAACTAAAAGCTTAATCAAAATTTTCTTTTTATTTATATATATATATATATATATATATTGAGCCCCTTATCGCTGGATATATCTAAGCCACTGGCTTACACCGACTGCTCAAATATCGTTTGGCATATTGAAAAATTATATATATGAGCAGCCGAGTTGAAAAACAAGAAACCCAACGCCCACATGACAAGTCTGACTTAGCTGGCGACTCGACTCGACGCGACTTTTGACGATTGAAATAGTTGTTATAAATAAATAATGGAAAAAAAAATATACATCGAATAAATATGTTGCCTCAGTCCTGGGTCAGTCGAACATTTTGGCATTGAGTGCGGCAAGCAATTAATATCAAAAAGGTCAGTCCAAAGTCTGCAGCTGCGTCCAAGCTGCGGCAAACTGTGGCAACTGTGGCAACTCTGACTATGCTTGCCAAATCACTAAGTACGCTTTGGTATCTTGCAAAAACCTGTAAGAAACACTGAGCAGCGCCTGCGGCAACTTGCCACTGCCCCGCTTCTCAGCATGCAACTTTACTGCCAGCTACGGTCAGTTGTAGTTATTGTTTTCTGTTTTTTTTTTTTAATTATTATTTTTTATTTTTATTTATTACTATTTATTTGTGTGACAAGGCAAGCATTTAATTATAACGTTTTCAGCTTGCAAATCGCTTTAATTGCCATTGCGAAACCTTCGCAGGCCATTAATAAACGCCTGCTGTGCAAAGGGAGGGGGAAGTCAGGGGAGGGGATGGCTTGCCCGTTTTCGTTTTTTTTTTTTTACTGTCCCTTCTGTTGGGCATTGTAGTGGCCATTTATTAGAGGAAAGTGCGCCATTTCTCTTGACTGATTCTCTGATTCTCGAAATGTAGCTGTGTGTTTATCTGTGCCTGGCCGTGCTCATCATTAGGCTTGAAATGGTGCCCCCAGATCCATGTGTGACCTTTTCCTGTTTTGATTACCGAATTTGGTAGCTGTCCCTTTTTATTTTGTGTGTGTATTTCGTATTTTCTTTTCTTGTCCACTCTCGACTCTCGACTCTCGACTCTCAACTGAATTGCATGAATCACAATTTAAAATGATTCGCATTTGCCGTTAAGTAGCCGGCATTCAAACGAATCTCACTCTCCAAATTTCCGTTGAACCTTTTCGTTTTTGTCAGTATACCCTATGGTTAATTCCTTGTGGGGTATATAGTAAAAAAACAAAAGTTAAAAAAATCTGTTGACTTGTTCTGACCTTGATTTGAATAGGTTTGCTTGCTTTGTTTTTACAGGGTATCTGCTGTTTCAGCTGATTTGCTTGCTTGGTGCATTCGCCGATTTCCTTTTAAAATTCGTTGTTCGATGACTCAACAAAAAATATGTTGCCATTACATTTGTAGGCATTTTCATTAGGAGTTCGCGATGATGGCAATCAGTTGTCCTCTGGCTCTGGGTCCTTCCTGGGTCATTCAGCCGCAACAGGATAAGGGCCACAACCTTGACTTCCGCTTCTTTCCTTAACCGTATTCCAATGATAAACTCAAAATGATATTCCCGTTGTTCTCGTTCCTTTTTGTTGTTGTTGTTGTTCGTGTTGTTGTTGTTGTTGTTGCCTCGTACGGCTCACTTAGTGCCGGACGTGTTCGTGATCTTTTAACAGGGTCAACGTCAGCCAGCTGACTTTTGTATTTTGTATATAGTGTATTGTATTGTGTGTGTTGTGTGTGTGTGCGCGTGTGGTGTGTGTGTGTGTGGCATGTAGACTCTTGATAAATGTATCGTCATCCCGAGTTTGTGAATTTCATTTCCATTTTGGCCAGACATCGTTTCCTTTTTATTTTTAGCACACCCAATGCACTGCGAGAAATAAAAAGACTCCTCAAATATTAAATCAAATTTAACACATAAATATTCTCTGGTAAAAACCATAAGTTATTTTATTTGATAATATTTGTAGTCTAATAATATTAACAACAATACACATTATAATTTTAGATATGTAAAAATAATTTCACATAATATTTGTAGAATAATTTTTAATCTTTTATAAAAACAAAAAATTATACAAAAGCAGAAATAATTTTTTATTTAATTTCCAGTATAAATTTGGTTGATACATTGATCCCTCTATAAATATATCTATGATTATAAATATCGATATGCTTACTTAATATATCCAACTTCCGACATTTGATTCCACCTCCCCCCCCCCCCCACCGTTTAGATAGAAAACGGCATGAAACACATTAAGTGCCCAACGTTTGCCCATTTGCAACAGTATTTGGCATATCTTTCTTGCTACATTGATGTTTGGCCAATCAATTAGGATATTTGTGGCATGCTCGCATTGTAAATAACAATACAAATGTATGGGAAAAATGTGTGCCGCCCCTAATTGCAACACCAGCAAATAAACTAACAACTAACGTGTTTCAAATTAAATTTTCCATGCCGCATGCCACAAACCATGCAGTGTCCGAGGGATAATATTAATGAACCCTATAGCATACCCAAATCCAAACCCAAACCCAAACCCAATCGCAAACCCAATCGCAATTCATATCCCGAACTCAAACCCTAAGCCGACCCCTTCCCCCTCTTCTATAAATTGAGTGACATATTTCGATTTATTTGCTGCTCATTTGCGGGCTATGTTTGAATACCCTTTTAAAGGGTATTTTATTTTTTTCGAGAAGTTCTATATACGTTGAAAGAGTCGGTCAAAAAAAACATATTTGCTCAACAAGATATTCAAATAAAACGCATCCAAAATGCGGTATATAATTATATATAATATTAGTAGTAGTATTTATATTTAGACATTAAATCTATGAGATCGGATATATATATATATCTCATATATCTATCCTAATAAGAGTTTTTGTATAAAGGAATTTATCGTTAAACAATATTTAATAATAATTAATATAATTAGTAACAGGCAACTATTTCTTGTAAGAAACATATTTTTATTTAACAATATATCCCAATCAAATTTGTGCACTTTTATGAATAAAAAATCATTAATATCCGTCGATAACTGGCATAAAAAGTATTGGTCGAAATTTGAGTATAACTCTTAATTGTTAAACACGCTATTCTAATTAGCTGCTCACATTTTGACAATATATAATTACAATATTCCATGTATATATATATATATATATATGTGTATATATAAATCTGAAATCAGTCCATAATGACAGGTATTCTTCGGAGTGCCTAATAAAGACGATCTTCGTTTAGTTTTTATTTCTTTTTTTGTTTACTTTGGATGTTTTTTTTGGGGCAAATTGATACGCTAAGTGGTTCAAAGAATGGCTATCGCTGTGTGTTTGGGTATAGATCATAATACATTAGCCCCCGAGTTACCGACGCTATCCGTCGCTGCATTTGGCTTCCATTTTGAGCCTAATTATCACAGCTTTTTATCAAGCGGCAGGTCAGCTACTAATTTCGAAGTGAACAAATAAATAAATGAATGAATGAATGAATGAGTGAGTGAATAAGTGAATGAATGACCCAAAAGGAAATGACATTTCCGTTCCCCTAAGGGGGCATCTCTGTTTCTCCTTTCTCTCTCTCTCCCTCTCTCTCTGTTTCTCTGTCTCTATTCGACTTTCGACATTTGACATTGGGAATAAAACTGACCGCAATCGACCGAAAAGTTATCAATATTGTCTGGTATATATATATATATATATATATATATATATATTTAGAAATGATGGAGTGTGGAGGGGAGCGTGGCAGTCCCATGTTGGTCGTCGATAAACCGCAGCGACAAAGGCAAAGCGACAAGAATGAAAATGCGTAGGTAATAAATAAAAATTGTTTTTAAACAACTTAATCGAATTTGTGTTTTCCGATTGACTTGGTTTGTATTTTAGGTACACATAAGCGTATGCAGACTGAACGAGGGTTGCCTTACAACTTTGTATAATATATAAGAAATATATATAAATGATTGATATATATATATATATATGAATATTGATTCGTTAGTGAAATGAAAAAATAGACAGATAGCTTTGAATAGATTAAGTAGGCTAAAAAGAAACAGAATAAAAAAAAAACTGCACATTGCGCAAAAATGCCTTAAAAACTCGATCGAATTACAAAAAAAAAAATTGTATTTAAATTCTAACCACTTTGATTATTAAATATCCAACTTCATTTCTTAAAAGTTATGAGTCAATTGACTATTGCCTCATAGACTGATTGCCTCATAGATATGGAATTTTGAAAAATCCATTCGCTTGGAGCAACCCTCGCGCTGTGTTTTTTAAGCTATCTCATTGCTTGGTATTTTTATGCGTGCGCCTTTTGGCCTTTGACTTTGACATAAAAAAAAAGCAGAAGTGCCGCCTCCTTCAGTGTTTAGCTGCAGCCTCAAAATGCTGGAGAAATGTGCGAGTGGTTGGGGGGGGGTTTGGGTTGTGTATAAATGTTGTACTTTTAGGTTCTGCCCCAAATGCGTTTCTGTTGTTGTAACAACAATTTTTATGACGCAAGTGCTCGTAAAACGGCATTGCTCTTGTTCTTGTTGCGTTGTTTGTTGTTGTTTGTTGTTGTTGTTGCTTGTTGTTGTTGTTGCTGTTGTTTGCCTTGTGAGCCGCTGTCATTTGTCGTGCGGTGTTGTTGTCGCCTTCATTGTCCTTGTGAGTTGTGGCCACCAAATGATATGTATTTGGTTTTAACACATTTCTGTCTAATGGAGTGCCACGTGCTTCATAAACTGACTAGTCCCCCCCCCCCACACACTCCCACATGTTGCCACACAAGGTGCTTTGCATGCCGAGTTACAGATTTCGGCATTCCAAGACGTCTGTTGTTGTTGTTGTTGTTGTTGTTGTTGTTGTTGTTGTTGTTGTTGTTGTTGTTGTTGTTGTTGTTGTTGTTGCTTGCGGTTGCTTCTCTCAGACTTGGCAAAACTTTTGCTGACCAACAAAATGACTGGTCAAGTGAAAGTTAACAGCAAACAACAAAACAACAAAGCAACATGAGCAACAAGTACAACAACAACAAATTTTAACAAGCATAACAATCAAAGCGCCAAGATTACACGTGTTAGTTGTTGTGTTTGTAATTGTTGCTGTTGTTGTTGTTGTTGTTGTTTCTTATTTACAACCCATTATTTTAAATGGAATGCCAGCAATGTTCAAGTCTGTTGTTTTTTTTTCTTTCTGTTTTTGCTGTTTTTTTTTTTTTTGATTTTCTGTTTTTTTGTTTTGTTTTTAATTTGCCTACAAGACACATAAAACATGTTCGTTAATAACCCATATATATATATATATATATATATATATATATATATACATATCTGAGCATTAACAAGAGCAGAAGACAGATCTAATTGATTGTTCGAGATTGTAAATGGATGTTAACTAATTCGAAAGGCGATCAGCAACATCTGACTTAAACAATAAAATAAAAAAAATAAAATCGAATTAACAATATTTACAACTCAAAATGTTGTGTTTTCTATCGCAAAGCATTTCGAACATAAATAATGTAAATTGTAATAAATTCTCAGATTTCAACTTTGGGCATATTAACTAAACTCAACTGTTCAGCTGGTAGATGGACTGTAACCCACCCAAATGGATGTCTCCACAAGCAAGACAAGAAGGCAAAGAGAGACAGAGGTAAAGCATCAAAGGCAGACTTTGATGCGCGTGCGTTGCCATCTTGCTGTCAGTCAAGTGTTGCAAGTATTGCAGTTGCAGTTCGAGTCCGTGTCGAAGTCAGAGCCAGAGTCAGAGTCGGAGTCAGAGTCAGAGTCGGAGGCCAGTTCAGGTAGCCATGAATGAAGGAACTTGTGCGATGTCTTTATTGCAACAACAACAACAACAGCAACAACAACAACAACAACAACAATCTGGCAACGACGTGTGGGCAGTTGACTGCCGTTTTTCGCGCACCAAACAAAAAAGAAATGAAGAAACAAAGTAACAGCAACAACAACAACAGCAACAACAACAGCAACAATAACAACAACAACAGCAACAACAACAACAACGGCACAAAATTCATTTCGCAGCAAGCGTTGCGCACGCGCACAACTTGCGAACGACGCGCGCATTGCCAGGATTGAGATGAGCAGATAGCGAACGACCAAAGAGAGAGAATGAGAGAGAGAGAGAGCAAAAGACGAAACGAAAGAGAGCAGAATGCAGTTATATTGGCTACTGTCAACTCTAATGTGTGTGCATGTGTGTGTTTGTGTGTGAGAGCTTATTAGCGCTGTTGCTCAACTTTGAACTGTTGTTGTTGTTGTCCTCGTTACAGTTGTAGTCTGCAAGACGACTGCTGCATAATTGTTAGCAAGCCAGAGCAGAGCAGAGACACCTACCCAAGCGAGAGAGAGAGAGAACTCATCCTGTACCTTCCCATCCCCAACTCCCTCTCCCACTCGACTTCTTCGTCTTTTTACTCCTTCTCTTGTCCGTTCGTTCGCATTGGGTTGCTTGAAATTGAATGTGTGTTTGGGCATGTGTGTGTGTGTGTGTGTGTGTGTGTGTATGTTTGTGTGTGTTCGACAACCTGTAAACGATACAAATCACACACAGTGCAAACCGCAAGGCTTGTCTGCTTCTTCTCAATGTTGCTGCTTTTGATATTGTTGTTGTTGTTGCATTTATGTTTCATTTGTTGCTGTTGCTGTTGCTGTTGATGTTGATGTTGTCGCTGGCAACATTTGCGGCAGCAAATTGAAGCACCGCAGCAACTTCTCGCATGCATTTGTTGTATTTGTATGGCTTGCAGCAAAAATGCGCCCCTATCTGTCCAGTTGTTTTTTTTTTTTTTTTTTTACAGTCTTAGCCAATGTAGTTATAGTTACTGTCCAACCAGTTATAACCAAAGTCCCCACCCTCCCATCTCAATCCCTATTCCCCAATCCCATTCCCCCCCTTTCCGCTGTCATCCCCATATCTGACCGTTCCTGTTGCTTTCATATACGAAAAGTGATTTCTTTGCATAAAATACGCTCTCAGAAATGCACTGAGAGAAAATGCAAATTCATATATTATTTTTTCGCTGTACATTTTTTAATTTAACAATGTTTTATAAATGTATATATTATATAAATATATATGTATTTTTTTATATATATATATTTTAATAATATTCTTTTAAGAATTGTTTTATTTGTATATGTATATTTCTGATAAGTAATTGTGATAATTTAATAAACATATTGCTCAAATAACTACATTTTAATTTTAATTATTTATATATTTATATCAGTTGATTCAACTATAATGAAAATAAATTAAACTTAAATTTAAAGTAATAAATAAGATTTCTTTCATATTCTTCATGTTAATTGCAAATGTTTTGTTGAACATTTGAAATTATAATTATTATTTTATTTATTTATTTTTTTACAGTGCATAACATTGTTTTTTTTCACATAGTAATTTCTCTCGGTATCAGCAGTGGTTGGGGTCCCAGATCCCGATTTTCAAGCCTGGACACTCTGCTGCTTCTGCTGCCTGATGATGATTGGGTATAATGGGTTTTATGGAGCAGCTGCTGTGGGGATGTGAATGTGATTGTGAATGTGAATATGAATGTGGATGTGGATGTGGATGCTGCTCGTTGCTTGGTCGTTGCTTGGTCGTTGTTCAAGTTTTGTGGCTCACACCTGTGCCCTGGCCAAGCCTGACATTTTGAAATATTGCCATTGATTTGCTGGCAAAGAGACTGCAAACTGATTTAGTTTTCTGAATCCGATTTCGTTGGCAGTCCCATTAGGCAGCAGCAGGCGCATGGTTCCCATGGCAAATGTGTTTGTTTCGTTGCTTGTTTTCGCCTTCTCCCCGTCTCCCCCCCCCCACCCCTCTCTGCCCTTCTGGGTGTGTGTGTTGTGTTTCTTATGTTGCTGTGTTGTTTGTTCTACAATTATCAACAACAATAATGTGCGCGCAATGTTTTAATTTGGGTCAAGCAATTGGCGTTGCTTTGGCACCGTTCATAATTTCCATAAAAACCATGCCAAGACCCCCCCAAACCCCCAAACGCCAGAAGCAAAAAATAAATAAAAACAAATGAAAAAACTTGGCCCTATCACATGCATAAATATAGCTGTTTATGTGTTTATATATATATATATATATATATATATATGCGTCTAGTCACAAACGCTTAAATATACTGCTCATCATTTATGGCAAACAGACGACGCTGGCAGGTATTAAGGCATAACAAAATTCATTATAATTTTCGGCATGCACCAACTGTAAATCTTTTAGCATAAGCATAAATTGCTCTCTCACACAAAAACAGCTCTCTCGAACACACACACATGCACACACACATAGCCAGAGATGTCAAAGAGTCAACAAATCGATCACGCGACAAGCATAGCTAAGAGAGTTTGTGCAGCTAGTTTGATCGCAGAGAAAACCAAAAAAAAAGTAAAGAGTGCATATGTTGGTTCGATGTTCGATCTGAATGGTCGTTGTTGCTGTTCAACACATGTCCAGCAAATTACTCGCTGTTGCCTCTTGTTGTTGTTGTTGTTGTTGTGGTTGCAATTATAATTCCCGCTTCGTTTAAATCGTAAGTGACGAAAATTATATAGTTTTGAGCAAAAGAAGATGATAAAGACGAAGAAGCAACAAAGCAAGCAAAGCTGCATAATAAATAAGTACAGTTGAACATAATCGAATCGAAATATGATTCGAATTCGAATTGGGTGCAAACTTTTCAGCTGATTTAAAATTTAACCAGAAACTTTTAATGAGAAAGAGGTATTAAATTCCCTTCTGATCGGTACTACAAAATTTAGTTGGCTAATTAACATAAAATAAGCAATTTCACATAAGTTAGTTAATTATTATTAGTTTAAATAAAATGATAACACAAAGTATTTTTCTATGATTAGAAAGAGAGAGAAAATATGCTTGTCAAACTTAAGTTTGGGATGTAAAAAAAAAGGATAACCAAATCATGAAAATGTGCTCTGCATCATCGATGGATCTGCGACTGCGATAAGTCAGCTTTGCCACTATTTAACCGTTAAATGCTTCCTCTTTCTCTTTCTTACACGATTTTTTTGTACATTTTTTTTTGTAATGTATGTTGACGCTGCTGCTGCTGCTGCTGCTGCTGCTGCAGCTGCTGGTGCTGCTTCTGTTTTGCATTTTAGAATTAATATTTGGATTTTAATTAGCAAGAAATTTCCTTTGGGCTATGCCAGTAAGGGACTGGTCAGGGGGGGGGGAGGGGAGTTCGCGGGCGGAGTGGTTGGCTGTGAGCTGCTCTCTGTTTACATTAGTTGGTTGGTTGGCTGTTACGTGCATAGGTGTATGTGTGTGTGTGTGTGTATATTTATATTAAATTAATGCACACAGACACATCAATTGACATAGCAAATGGAAGTGTGTGTGTGTGAAAATAGGTAGCTCCATCAAATATGCAGCATTTGCTCAGTTACTAATTTAATTTCGCTCAACCATTTTCGCATAATGAGCTACACACGCACACACACACACACACACAGACACACACACACGCATGTGCATATTTATTGCCGCCAATAGCAATTATTGTTCAATACATTTACATTAGTTGGGCAAATTAATTGTTTGCTGCCGCCTTTTGTTAGTCAAACAAACAGGCAAATGGCCAAAAAGCCTTTGGCTAAATAAAATTGTTTTAAATTTTCAAGAATTTTCCAAATATATGCATCCATATGCTATCTACCTCCCCGCACAGCACCAACCCTCTACCAAACCACTCAAACTTGTATTATGTTGGGGCACAACACTCTTTGGTTTGCAGCGAACACGTTGCGAACATGTTGCAACTGACCCTGTTAAGTTAACAGCGCACTGTTACGCGCTGCTGTTAGTTGGGAAAACCATTGCAATTGACAAATTCTGAATGTGGCTAATATGGATTTTCTTTGTGGCTTGCAAAAAATATATATATTTATTTTTACAAATAAATAAATAAAAAATGTTATTAATTGCAAGGCAAAGAATAATTTTGAATATTTTTACATAATGTGTTGATGAATATATCAATAATTGTGAACATTTTTTTTTTGATTAGTTTTTATATACTCATGATGTAGTTAAGTTTATATATAATATATAAATATATATTTAATATTTATACAAATATGCATATTTGCCATTTGCATACATATACAAATTTTCTAGTCGGTTTCAGACGAGGCTTTAATTAAACTGTCGCAAAAATCTTGGCATCAAACCCAGGCAAGCCCACCGGCAACAAAGGACGAAGCACGCTGACCGCCAAAAAAAAAAAAATAAATAAATAAATGGGACTAGCTCTAAGCCAGTGGGCATGGCTACGTCTAACGGTTAACGGGTAATGGCTAACGGGTAACTGGTAACCGTCTGTGGGCAACGCGTCGTAGTAAATTTCAAATAATAAATTCCATTTTACGGCCCTCAGCTCGGAAATGGCTAACAAATGGTCGTCCTTCGCATTGCTGTTGCGTTCCAAATGCGAAAGGCAGACGAAATGCAAAAGAGTGAAAATAATAATAAAAAAAATTATAATAGAGAGAGTGAGAGTGAGAGAGAGAGAGAGAGAGAGAGAGAGGGTTAGCTTACCTAGTGCTGGTGTGGGGCAGGCTAAAATCGATTTAGCCAAGTAATACCAATAAAAATTATAAAGCATATAAATTGCCAGCCAAAATGTTTGTTGTCAAACCTCAGCGGCGGAGAAATCACATTAGGGTGGCTCCAATCAAATTTGTGTATTGTCAGCAAGCAGCTGGCTGGCTGGCTGGCTGGCTGCCTGGCTGCCTGGCTTGTTGCTCGCATTTTTTATGACGCGGTCGACAACAACAACAACAACAAGAACAACAAGAACAACAACAGCAACAATAAAACCACCACCAGACAAAGTTGGCACCCCAAAATATATATAAGAAATGCGTTTAGTCAGTCAATCTTCGCATTTTGTTGCACAAATGCTAGCCGGCTTTTTAATGGGGCACGCCACGCCGTGGCAACGCCTGACCAAGTGCCCGGCACTTATTGAAGCCGGCAGATTTATTGGAATTTTAAATTCCTTTTTTAGTCACCAGCGTTGAGCCTCTTTCAGAAATCTAATAAACGCTAAAAAGCCCAAGAAAAAAATATTATAATAAAAAGCAAGCAAGAATGCTCAAGACGAGTGAGCTCGACGCGCAGATACCCTGAACCCAATGCAAAAATTACACAATTCGTTTTTTTTTTTTATAGTATTTTTACTTTTTTTGTACAAAATAAAAAAAATTTAATTTATAACACATAAACAATAAATAATTAAAAATTAAAATAACATTAAATTTATTTATGATATGTTTCGAAAAGGAAATTAAATGGATTTGATAGCAAATTTGAATATTCGAGATTCGTTTGTTAGACTATAGAACAAATCGAATGTCTTCTGTTGCCACTTTTACAGAATTTCGCAATATACTTTTTAGCCATTTCAAATGGATCCAGGCTATAAGACTTAGACAAGGGCTGACTCAGCGGGGGGGTGTTTGTCGCCGAGGCGTGTTTTTCGGTTGCTAAGCTTATCGTGCAATTAGCATAAGCATCTTCTTGAAAGAATTAATCAAATTTTTGGAAGCATCATTTTGAATTTGGTCAAGCGGAATGTGTGTAAAACAGCTGTCATCAAATGCAAATTATTGCAAGAGATTCGACAAGTTGTCAATTTGTTTTAATACAAAAAATAACTTTATAACTTTGGCATGTGATTTCTCCATATGAATATGGACTTTTATTTTGTACCCACAACACACACACACACACACACACACACACACACACACACACACACACACACAAATAAAGTTGTGCGAGATTGAAAAGTTGATTTGGCTTAAAAACCATCGCATTTGGCTTCATGGCACCAGAACTTGTCACTGTCAGAACTTGAATACAACTTTTAAAAGCATAAAAGCATTTCGAATTGACCCCTAGAAAAATGGCATTTCCAAATGTTTGACTCGAGCCTGATGTACATTTATTCTAAATTCAGAATGTGCATAAGCCTTGGCAAGAGCTATAGACCTATTGCCTATTGCTTCCCATGACTAAAAAGTGGTAAGTGCGGGATTTGGCTAAAGTTCAATTGGAAATTGGGTTGACTGTCGACCGATGCGAAAGTTTGCCAGTGCCCCATATATATATTTATATATATATGTATATGCTGGCATATAACACTCAACAGATGTCGAATCGCTGCTGCTGTTTTTCCACATGAAAATAATAACAACAAAAAAACCAAAACCAAAAAAAAAAATGAAGAAGAAAAACAGTAAAAGCCAAAACAAAAACACAAACAAAATGGCAGCCTCGTAAACAACTCGCTAAACGTTTTGGCGCTCATTTTGCAGCCGTTGCTTAATTTCACTCACACCACCCCCATCCCCACCCCCCTTTCCCCTGCACACACCCGTTCCCCCCCCCCCTGCCTACCCTTGTTGCTGTTTGGAGCCTTAAGCACAAGTGAAAGTTCAAGGGGACAATATATGGGTGGCTGGGTTGTTGGGTGGCTTTGGCGGCGGCTGCTGTTGCTGGGCTTTTAAGGTGGTCGGGTTGATGCCCCAAGGCTTTGGGGTGTGTGTGTGTGTGTGTGTGTGTGTGTGGGTGCAGGGGCAGCGTGGCTGGAGGGTCGTTGGCGCTTCTGCGGCTGCCACGCATACTACACATTTCGCACATTTCCCACTCACCCCCCTCCTCCTCCCCTCCCCCCAACAGTCGGGCTGTCCCGAACCACTCCAATGCCGTTTTTGCTTTGTTTTATTTGCGCATTTTTTTGCGCTTCATTTTTGTTGCTGTTGTTGTTGTTGTTGTTATTTTTATTTGGTAGCCCAGATTTTCCGCACATTTTGCCGTCAGCCGCTCCACGTGAATGTTGTTGTTGTCGAGTGTTTTGGGCACCGCTAAAAACAAAAGGCGCGCACATTAAATTATGAAAATAAAATGCGATACGATTCGGCCCCTTAGCTTACCTTGCCCATCAAAAGGTCGTCGGCTGGCAAAGCCATTGAATAACTCGACTTCAACGATGACTTAATGAGCAGCAGTTGGGATATACGGATCAAAATACATACATATATAAATATATATTTGTATATATATATAGCCACATTAACATGGCTTTTTTGTTTTGAGATAAAAAATACTTGTGCACTCTCCAATAAAAAAAAAGAGACAGCGCAAGCGAAATGCGCAAAGTGATTGCTAACAAAAAAAAAAAATAATATAATAAAAAAAAATACAACAACAACAAACATATTTAATGTAACTTTTTAATTAAATCGTTATATATTCTCACTGCTCACTGCTCACTGCTCTTTGCTCTTTACTCTCTGCTCTCTGCTCCTGCTCCTGCTCCTCTTCCCCTGCTATTCATACCTGCCTCCATTTTTTTTTTTTTTTTTTTGATGAGCACCGAAGCAAAAGAAATTGATAATGGTTCCCCCACTTTTTGAGAAGTTGTACACAAAAAACGGTTGCATGCAAATTGGTAAGCTCCCTGAATAGATGTAGCCAAGCGAGCCAAGCAAGCCAGCAAGCCAGCGAGCAGGCCTAATGAGGCCCAGCTGGTAATTAGGCCAAAGGTATTCAATCCCAGCACTTCATAGATATGAAACCAAACTGAGGCGCGCTACGCACTTGACAGGCAAAAAAAAAAAAAAAAAATATATAAAAAAACCCGTCTGAATACTATTTGAACAAAGCCAACACTTGTCATTTACATAAGTTGTGATCCATAATCATAAACACTTCAAATATACAAATATTTATATCTGAAATTATCACACTAAGCTCCATTTTGTATATGATATTTATTTATTGGTTTTGCAACAGCCTTGCATAAATTGAGCTCAACTGATGAAAATGTGTTCATCTTCAATAAATGAACATAATTTGCATGCTTATCAAAACATATCGAAAATCGGATCGGCTTATAATCTTGATGAACTCTTTTGTTGTATATTTTTGTTTTTTTTTTTCGTCTATAGAAATTTGTGTTTTTTTTCCCAGCTGCTTTTGCGAATTTAAACAACATTTTAGTGCATTTAATATATTTTTTTTTTGCCCCCAAATTTAGCCTTACCAAATCAAATTTCAATTGATGCTTTGCTAAATAACTGCCGAAATTTGTATGAAATAAATTGATAAATTGAGTGTTATTAATGTTAAATTTTCAACAGTTCAAAATATTTCAAATTTAAAATATTCATTTCGTTTGTGAAAAATATAAGAACATAAATTGCACAAACAGCTGATATTTTATTGTTGTTTTCAAATACAATTAAAAATTTAATGAATGTAATTTTTCTAAATTTAATATTTATTTAATACGAAAAATTAAATACTTTAAAATTACTAAAACAGTTTTTTCTTATTCTTCTTTTATATTAAACTTAATTTTTTTATTCATCAGAAGATGACAATATGAAATGTAGGTTGGAATTGTGGAATCAGGCAATAAGTTAGTAAGGGTGTTCCGTAGACGGTGCGCTAATTAATGCTCTTATTATTTGTGTGTGTGTATGTGTGTGTGTTGTTAGTTAGCCTGCTCCTCAATTAATTTGCATATTGGTTGCTTTTATTGAAAAGCGCGTGCGCCTTTTTAATAGTTTTCCTAATTGAAATAGGCGTCGAATGCAGGCGCCACAGAACTCAACCCGCATATGTACAGCACACACATATAAATATATATTTATATATATATATATTTATTCCCATAGCATATTAAAGTTGACGAGCTTTAATTGTTTCTGTCATTATCAATAATAATTTACCAAAAAATTTGCCAAAAAATATTGTAAGCGTTTTGATGGCTTCATTAGCCAACGCAGTTGCTTGCTACACGAAGCATAAAGCCACCGCGGCACGCGTCTCATTTAAAAGTCATTACGTTTAATAAAAATACAAAAAAACACACACA
This sequence comes from Drosophila melanosoma, assembly GCA_035042045.1. Classification (NCBI taxonomy): domain Eukaryota; kingdom Metazoa; phylum Arthropoda; class Insecta; order Diptera; family Drosophilidae; genus Drosophila; species Drosophila melanosoma. The sequence continues at coordinate 1,190,783 of JAWNLY010000179.1, forward strand.
CACACATAAAAAAGAGGATAAAAAAACAACCAGCAGCATCAATTGTTTCGCCTAACGGTTTTAATGGAGACCGTTTGTTTTATGGCCATCAACGCATAAATCAATTGAATTTGAATTTTTGTTGCAAATGCCACTGCTGTTGCTTTGGTGGTTGTTTTGTTGTTGTTGTTGTTGTTGTTGTTAACCATTTTTAATTGCATGCTGCAGAGTAATAAATATTTTTGTACACACAATATTTATCCAATTATTTATTCTGTACACAATGAGCACAGTTAAAATAAAACTCTCATTAAATTATTGGCATTCTTATTAAAAAAAAACAAAAGGCACGCCCAAAAAAAATTGAATTAAAATTCCATGTCGAAATTCGTTTTGATGGGGGAAAAAAATGCAGCTTACTTGACAAATTCACAATATTTACGCAACAGTAAAATGTTTGGGGGGGTTTTTTTTTTTAGGTAAACTGAGGTCTGCTGGGCATGTTAAAATTCTTGGTAATTCTTGGATGAAGGGGTGAAGTTGTACAAAGTAGTATATATATATATATATATATATCTTCCTAATCTGACTGCATTAACGCATCGAATTAGCCTTATTCGTCTGCCTGTCATTTCCAAAATTTAGTCTTCATTTTTTAATTTATTTAATTTGCTATATTTGGAGGGATTTAGACTTTGTTAATTGACACTTTTATAAACATTTTTTATTTTTTTCATAATATTTAAAGTAATCTGATTGAAAATGATAATCATGCCAACTGAACAATAATAAAAGCTATGGATTAATATTGACGGCAGCACAAAGAAAAATGCTTAAAATATTCATATTTTTCAAAGCAATCGCTTAATAAAACTGTTTGTCAAAGCATTTGTTTGTTTGCTGCTATTGTTGTTGTTGTTGTTGGTGTGGAGAATAGTTTAGGCTAAAAACACACGCGCCCAGCTCGACTTGACAAATGCCTAACCCTACAAATGTTAAGACCTAAAGGCCAGCGCCCACATATCATAGTACTTGCCGGATGGTGTTGGCCATAATGACAGCAAGGACAAGGACACGGGCGAGGAGACGAGGATAAGAGGGGAGCAGGAGGAGAAACTATAAATGCCACTAGAACTAGGACTAACACAATGTTGTTTTGTTGTCCTTAATAATGATAATGATGATGATGATGATGATGATGGCAGGCAGACAGACAGACAGACATGATACTCGCTAATGCTGTTGATCAGCGCACACACCCAGTAAGCAGCAGACGGGCTTAGTGTGACGTCCATTTGTCTAACCCACCCTCAACCCCCCCCAGTCGCACCCCTTCCCCACTCCCCCTCCCCCCTCACCCTTCCACTGTCCTAAAAAAAAGCAGAAAGACAGCCGCCTCTGTCCGGCAAACTATGCAGTGTGTCTACGCTCGCATGTTGTGCGTGTGCCTTGGCCGGGCAATAGTGAAAACCGTTTTTTTTTTTTTTACCACACACACACACACAGTTGGCACACCCATCCGCATGGCAGAGGACGGCCGCCCATCAGTCGGGTTACGCCCACACTCAAGTCACTTGGCCGCGCGTCAGCAGCTACAAAATATTTACAATGAAAAATGTCAGCAGGTATTTATTTTTATGGCGTAACATTCGTCAGTCTTATTGTTAGCTGAGGCGGGCTTCCACTGCCACTGCCACTGCCACTGCCACGGGGATGAGCTGACGGGTGGTGTGTGGGGGGGGGGGGGGGTGTATGCTTTGGGTGCGAATGTGTGTTAAGCGAAAGTTGGACGCAAAAGCGTTCTGAATTTGAAAAACTCGAAAACTAAATTTGTATCAGCGATTTGTGCTCAAAATATTGGCTATGTGAAAAACAATATTCTCTTCTCTTCGAAAACAATATTTCATTTTTCAATATTTAAGCAATTGAGAGTTTTTTTTTTTGTGCAGAGGAACACTAAACTCAAATGAAGTATCGAAAGCGATTTGTGGAACACGGCATCGAGTTCTTTGGCATTGTCGAGCCACCATTTTATGAATATTTATTTTGTCTTTCATATTAAAAATACAAGCTCTAGTAAACATACACACACACACACACACACACTGACACACACACACACACATATACAGGCAGCCAATGACTAATAGTTGTATATTTTATTAATATTTCGCTCGCTGGCGCTGACTGCTCTGCCAGCATATTAGAAAGCTGCCTGGGCAGAGGGGATTTGTTTGATGGCGGGTGTGTGTGTGTGTGTGTGGAGGGGGGGGGGGGGGGAGTGCGCGGTTTGGTGCATGCTGGGTACACTTTATACATATTAGAGAAGCTTTGCATGCCTTGGACAAAGGAAATCATGCGGCATCGCCCAAAAAGCAGGCAACACATTTTTGGTTGCGTGGCCAAGCCAAGACACGACGACAAAAAAGGGTCGTGTGTAAGTGTGTGTGTGTAAGTGTGTGTGTGTGTGTGTGTGTGTGTAAGTGCATATGAGTGAAAAAGAGACTGAGCGAGAGAGAGCTTTAGTAAAATGCTGCCACATGTTTTTTTTATGTCACTTCCGCTTTTATTTATTTTTATTCACATGCTTTGTTGGTGTTGAACACTCGAAGTTGTCAGCATTTATTGTTGTTTATTTGTGATGTTGTCGCTGATGTTGCAGTCGTTCTTGTTGTTGTTTTTGTATTTGTTATTGCTGACGCTTTTGTTTTATCATGACAATCCGCTGCGAGCCTCGCCCTGAACGCAACTTATAATTGTCAAAACAAACGCAACAAAAAAAATAAAAAAAACCAAACCAAACTAAAGCCGGAGCAACATTTCCGTATTATTATTTGAGTGCTTAGGTTTGCAGCCAATGTTGGTAAACAAAAAAAAAAAAAAATGAAGTTAGCCAAACAGCAGTTAACGCCAAATGGCACTAAAGTTGCTGAGCCAGAATTGTAGTGTGCTTGCAGGGTATTTGCAGTTCGACTTGATTATTATTATTTGCATGTGGCACGAAAAAAACACTAAACAATAGAAACAACATTTGCCAAGTTGACTTGACTGCTAAAAAGGGTTCACATACATATAGAAATCTATATACATAAACATAAATATATATATATATATATATATATATATATATGTATATTTTCCCTTTTGTTTAGCTGGCTTTTTTTTTGGCTACGTGTTGATTTGTGGTGTTTTTTTTTTGCCTGTGCTTGTGACTGACTCATGACCAGCTCCTCCGTTTCCTATATCCTGTTTTATGCTTGTCAAAAAAAAAAAACTCTTTCAAGTTTTCGCTAAAATTAATGTGACGTTTATTTTCCGTTTTTGAATCTAGCATACTTTAAATGATTTGGTTTTTGTTTTTAGCTCTATAATTAATATAAATCATATGTAAATTTCGCTTCTTATTTGTTCGAGTAAGAAAATGAAGATTGTTAAGCAAAAATATTATTCTTAGTATTCCAGTTACCAAAAAAAAATTCTCTACTGATCTCAAATTGAGTTCTATTATCAAAAATTTCCTAGAATATATCTTCAGATTGAATGCAATAATAGTTTTCTCTCTAATAATGTGGCATTTCAATTCGGGTTTTTTTTTAGACTTTCAATGATTTTTCATTTAGCTTTACAGTTAGTTTAAATCATATGTTGGATTCCAACTTATCTTAAGATGTTGCTAAAATATAGCTACTGAGGTGAGTCTGCTGCAAATTCGTTGATACATTCAACATTGAAAGTTGTAAGCTCTTTTTTTCAATATTTCATATTTCATATTTTATCATTTGAGATTTTAGATCGAATTGCAATGCAGCTGTGCAGCAGCAACATATCGCATCAATAGCAATCGCTATTAGCCACATTTGATGGCTCCCTTTGGGCTTATAAAGGAAGCACTTTCAGGCATTCACCTGAAAATCCTGCACTGTGCATGCCACGCTTCCACCTGCCTTGCCACAGCAGCACTTGCAGCAGGGCTCACACGCTGCCTGGCCTAGCCTGGCCTGGCCTGGCCTGGCCTGGCCTGGCCTGGCCTGGGGCAATGAGAACTACTATCAACTACTGCTATTAAATAAACCCTTTGCGCTGCATGCCACACAAAGGACGATGTAACTAAGGACGAAAACGAGCACAAGGCGGGGGGGGGGGGGGGGGGGGGAGAGAGAGAGGCAGAGAAGCAGAGACGTCGGCGACAGAATCCGAGGAGACGCTAAAGATAGACAAAGGCAGTGGCAGAGTTTGTGCACGTATAACGGTAACTGGCACGTTGTGCTCAACTCCAAACAGTCAGCGCCATAAAAAAAAAACGAAGAAAGACAGAGTAGAGAGAGGGGGAGAAAGGGGGAAGTGGGAGTGGTGTGGGAGTGGTGTGCAGTGGCTGGCTACGAGGTTGACAGCTATGCGTCAGTGTGTGTTTGTGTGTGTGTGTGTTTGTTTGTGTGTGTGTTTTCTTCTTTTTTTTCTCTCTCTTTTCTTTTCTCATTTGCTACTGAATTTTTATTACAAATTTCTTCATGATGATGGGAAGTGAGGAAGTGAGGTGTTTTTTTTTTTTTCAGTGAAGACTGAGACTGCAGCGGCGGCGGCTCTGGCAAAAAATAAATAGCCGGCAAAGGGGGAAAATTATTGCAATAGGAAATGAAAATGTTGGTTGGGCACTGCAGGCGGGGCGGGCAGCCAAAAGGCTAGTGAATCGAACGAAAACCGCAGCAAAATCAATGGGAAATGGTTTGGGGATATTTAAGCAGGATATTTAATATTTACACCTAAGGCTTGGCTCACCTAACCAAAACCAAACCCCCATGCAACCAGGACCCTCCACTAGCCAACATTTCTGTGGTGGCCTTTTATGGCCACATATGTTCATATTGTTGTCCTTTTTCATTTGTTGCCAATACACATTGTTGCCATTGTGGCGGTCAACAGAAAACAAAAAAAAAAATAACACACATAAATGAAGTAAACAAAAAACAAAAAACAAACAGAAAATTGTTTTCCCTTAGAAGTGCCGCAGATTTTATACACTGCGAGAATAATAATGCAGCTTAAATAACAATTGGATTTAAATATATGTTTTTATTCTATGGATATTATGAGTATTCATATATTTATGCAAAATATTATTCATATTAGTTTATGCAAAATGACAAAATAAACTGAGCAAAATATTTTCTATACTTGTTGTAAATTTGCGATAATATTTTGCATAAAAAGCGAATTAAATTACGATACAATTGGTATTATAAAAGCCAAGTCAAATGAATAATCTCTATATTTGTTGTTGTCACAACATTTTTTTAAGCGATACATTAAAAACTAGCTAAATTTTGTATTAATAATGCCAAATAGTTGAGATAAGTATTTATTTATATATATATATAAAGCTTAAATGGCCAGTTCGAAGGGCATCACAAATTATATTTTATAGAAGCATCTTCTGGCAAGCCACTTACTTGTAAGACTTGTATCAATAATAGGCAAGGAGCAACTAACCTATCCCAATCCCCATATCCCATATCCCATTACCCTTTCCCTTCCCCTTCGTCTTTCCCTTGAGCAGCTTTGGCCCTGTTGTTTTTTGTCCTGGATTTGTTCGGTGGCGATTTCACTTGTATCATTGTATTTTAAAGTGTGCCAGTAACTTGGCTTCAACTATTTATCTTGTTAGCGGAAATCTATTGAAAATGTTTATGTTCTTTGTGTGCATGTGTGTGTGCATGTGTGTGTGTGCATGTGTGTGTGTGAAGCAAACACACCTAATAGCTGATATTATTCGAGTGCACTTTTAGAATCCAGTTAGTCTGATGGATTTTTTTCTTTTGGTTTAGCTGACTTTGATGGCGTGACAATGAAATTGAAGAAAACATAATTCAAACTAATATCTTTGAATAATATATATGTATTTTTGTAGCGAGAAAATTCGTTGTACTCCAAATCGAAACTGAAACGGAAAAAACCAACTTATCTGATTAAATTGGGGCAAACAATTTCGTCATTTATCAGTTTTTAGTAAGGAATATTTATTAGTAAAAGTCGAATTCTGTATATAAAAAAGAGCTATTTATAAGTATACTTGGTTTTAATATAACTTGGTTTTAATATAAATTTTTAGATTAAAAGCAGAATTAGTTAACGTTTTAATATTTGTTAACGACGATAACTGTTTGCCTCGCTTAACTGTGATTATTGGTTTCCCTTAACTGCTGCTTGATATCCATGTAGCAACAACTATCAATATTAATAAGTACACCGTGCTCGCAAAAGGGGGCAACTAGAAGGAGAGGGGGGGGCAGCAGAAACCAGAAACTGAAAACAAACTCTGACAAAATCAATAACTGAAGAAGCTAACCAAACTGGGTATTCTGCTTTGTGAGTGCTTTCAATTACTCTGCAATAGTTTCGCGGCCTGCTTGAGCATGTGTGCGTGTGTGTGTGTGCGTGTGTGTGTGTGTGTGCGTGTGTGTGTGTGAGTGTAAGTGGCATGACATTTAGTGGGCGGTGGGTGTGCTGGGGGGGGCAATTGCAATATTTACGAGCAACTATTGTCGCTGTAGCAGAGGTAACTGTAATTTCTTCGGCACGAACTCGTTCAGCACTTCAAATTCAACTTCAACTGCGACATGTTATTGTCATAATGGCTTCAACCCCACACACACACACACACACACACACAGCACACTCATACACATAGCACACAACCCGCATACATCCCCCACCACCCCATTTTCAATACCCCTTATAGATGTATTTGCTGTGTTGCTCTTTTTAAACCCTTTGCAGCAAACGTTGACTTTTTAGCGTTTTGTCTTCTTGTTGTTTGAATGATGTTTGTTGTTGTTGTTGTTGTTATTGTTGTGGTTGAAGTGGTTGTTGTTGGCGCTGTTGTTGTTGCTGTTGTTGTTGTTGCCACTACCCCAATGGATCGTAATGTTGGCAACTTTATTTGCGGTTTTGTGTAACTGTAAATTACACAAACAGACGCGCAAGTGAAACATATGTAACCGATGTGTTTTCTCTGCTCCCCCCCTCTCCCTCTCACTCACTCTATCTCTCTCTCTCTCTCTTTCTCCTCTTATATATGTATGTGTGTATGTATGTGTATGTGTGTGTGTGAGTTGCTGCCAAGGCATATACATAAATTATTTAACAAAACTGAGTATCATGGCATGGCCATTGGCAGTCGATGTCACCAAAGCTCAGAGTGCGCCATCCCCCATCAACTGCTCTGCCCCTCGCCCATAGTTCTGGCCAGCACACGGCGTATGCGTAATTTTGTTTTATTTGCAGCCTTTGTGTGTGTGTGTGTGTGTGTGTGTGTGTGTATTATTTATGCATACTGCGCATGGAAAATTGCAATTGGTTTTTGGCAGCTTTTGGCAGCGGCAATTTGCTTTGAGCATAAATGAAATATATTTATATACTCCCATATATATTGCTATACAAACGGATATCTATGTATATATATATATATATGTATCTATGTATATATTATTATATGTATATATTATTATGGCTAAAGGCAAAGCGCGCTGAAAGTCACAATCGAATGCATAATAAAATAAGAAATCGATTCAAATCGAATTTGCGCAATATCGCTTATCAAAACGACAAAAAAACAAATAACAAAAAATTGCTATAAATGCAAAGAGATCTATATATATATATATATATATATATATATATATATATATTTATATTTATATTGTACAACGCAAAATGCTAAATTGATTTAGAATCAACGAATCTTTAAATGCACTGCGCATCTTACAAATACTTTAAATGTATCAAAAATTAAAATAATAACTAAGAATTTAATTGAACTAACAATAATAATTTGTTATTTAATTAAAGATTAAATAAGAAAAGTCCTTAACGCCTTTAATAAGTTTTAAATAACTTTAAGTATTTGAGATTTTTAAAATTGTAATGCAAACTCAATTTTCAATTTAATTCGTAAAGTCTTTAAAAATATTCGGCTTATTTAAAGCAAAAAAATTTAGTAGAAATACTTTAGCATGGCCGCAAAAATATTTAGCATATATTGGAAAAATGTTGCATCTATGAAAATTTAAATTTGATGTGGCATCGATGACCAAAACTGTGTGCAACAAAACTCATTTAAAAGTTGTGCTATCCAATATCAAGTAGAAAAACTGAAATCAAAGAAAATTCGATAAATAAAATACAAAAAGAAAATCACACAACGAATGAAACAGAGGACAATAAAATGGAATCGCTGACTGAAAAAGGTAAGCTGCAACAGACAAGCCAGACAGGCAAGACTTGCAACAACAATAACAATAGCAACAACAACAACAATATCAACAACAACAACAATAACAGGAACAACACTGATAGGCACAAAGGGTTACAATTGAGGCAACCCATTGCTTCGTCCGTTGCGCATAAATATGCAATGGCCACAAATTTGTTGTGAATATTGCCCCGGATGCTAAACAGCAAATATCGACTTGAGCTCTGCAGGAACAGCAGAGCAGAGCAGAGCAGACAGGGACGAGGACGAGGACGAGGACCAGAGAAGGTTTCAGCCAAAAATTGAGTACTTGCATGTGAAAACTGCTCAGCTCAGCTCAGCTTAGCCAAGCTAAAAACAATCGATGATATCGATTGATAATAATGATTTTTATTATTTGTTGTTTTTCTAGGGCAGTGATTAAATATATAACTAGTGAAACCAATCACAATATTAATTTGGATTTCTACAGCCTGTTGTCAGCTGTTACAATACTGGAAATGCTCTGACATTTCACAGTCTCGGTTTGCACCCGACTGCTACACTCTGACTTGTTCTCGCTGCTGCTCTACTTACAAAATAATGATAAATACTAACAATGTCACTCGATTTGTGACGTTTACTTGTGTTCAACTAAAAACCAAGTTTAGCTCAAAGTTTTCGCACTTCACACATCAACTTTAAGTGAGCTAAGAAATAAAAGTGAATAAAAAAAATATTCCAGCAAATGACATGCGTGATGACCATTGTAGTAGCCAAGTCGTCAAGTTGGTCAGTTAACAAGCAATAATTTCACATTGCTGTTGTTGTTGTTGTTGTTGTTTTTATTTTTTTTTTGTTGTCGCTTTTATTGTTACTCTAATTGTAATTGCTTTGATTGCTGCACTTTGTTCAAATGGATTTGATCGGATTTGGGCGTCGATGTTGGCGGTGTGGGCAATGTAACAATTTGGGCCAATTCTTAATTGAATTTGACTTGTTATTGCTTGATTGTTCACTTCGATTTAGTTTATCACTCAGCTTTGACAATTATAATAAATTCACTTCAAATTGTGTAAGCTAAATTATCGTTTTTGTTTTTCAATAAATTCTTATTGGACCCTTGCGTTGGTCTACAAATTTGACCAGCTTCTGCTGAATAAATCACATATTGAATTCGTTTAACAAGCGTAATTCTTATGCAATTTGAAAATCCAAAATTAAGTTTTGTAAATTGATTTGAAATTTATGTGTGATTTTGGTAATGGCTGATTGTTTTCAAGATGAGTTCTACGTCTAAAATGAAAGCACACGCATTTATTTTTCTTCGGATTTTTTAGTATCTGATTTAGCAATTCCAACCAAAAAATAATTTACATAATATTTTTACAAAATATTAGTTGAATGAAATTAAAGAAGAAATAGGGAGAAAAAATAATTATTTTTGTGGCAATTTTCTACCCAGTTTTACACATATTTAAAAATTCGCTTTAGTTTGCAGAAAAAAATAAATACTGCGACAGATGAAAAAAAAAAAAAATAAAAAAAATGTTGCATAAAAATGATAATAAAAAGTTCTTCTGACCGCAGCTGCAACAGTGAAATCAGTCAAGCTGCAGCCGACCCCCAAACCCGATGCTCCTTATGACTCTCCACTCCCCTTCACTCCTCTCCACAGCAAGTCCACGTTTCCACTCTCGGCACTTACACGCTTGCCCAGTTTGGGACCAGGCCTCGCTGCGCTTCCGCAGAATCACTTAACGCTTGATTACACCGATTGACGTTTTGACGAGGCAGTGATGCTGCACAAGTCGATGATGATGATGACGACGACGACGACGACGACGACGACGACGACGACGACAAGGAGCACCGTGTGGCCGCCACTATACCCAAATAAAAATGAAAAAAAAAAATATCAAAAAAAAAAAAAATGGGAGGCGTTGCAGACAACTGTTGAGGGCGAAGCTGCCTGGCAGCTAGACGGAGCTCAGGCGGACTTGCAACTGCCACAGCAGCCACTGCCAACTGTGGACTAGAACGTTATTACACGAAAGACGACCGAGTTGGCAAAGGAGCAACAGCAAACAAAATAATATCACGAAAGGATGGGCATCACAGCTGCAACGATGATCAAATACCCTTGCAGACAGGAGTCCAATTACTTATAACTAAATGCATAAAATAATAATAATAATAATAATAATAATACTTATATAAATAGTGTCCCCTCCGATGTGGCAACAGACAGCCCGTTAGTCGGACTCATGCAACATAAAATTTAATATAACTCGTAGATCATATTTTGGTGGCAATTTGAAGAATATATAAAACCGGCTCAAGGCGGCATTTTTACAAAATGTAATGAAATGGGGTATTTTTCAATTATAATGCACAGTTAATATAGATAAAAAAAAAGTACTTTATACAAACTTGACGAAAAAATTGTGATACCAACTGAAAGAAAGAAAGAAAAAAAACAAAACTGAAACTGAAACTGAAACAGAAACAGAAGCTGAAACTGAAAAGATGCAGCTGAAGCTGATGCTGAGTCTGAGGCTGGTGTTGTTGGTGTTGGAGTTGAAGATGGAGTTGAAGTTGAAGATTGGAGTCGCAGTTGGAGTTGGAGTTTGAGTTGGAGTTGGGCTGCCTGTCGATTAAAATGTCATCGCATTTTGCTGCCGGCTGCTGCGTTGCAGTTGTCAAAAGGTTTTTGTCCACTTGTCGCTGCGAGTTTTCGCAAACAAATAACAGAAGAAATAAAATAATAATAATAATATCAACGAGATATAAAAATACACAAGAAGATGAACCAAAAGAAGAGAAGGAAAAAAAGAAGAAGAAGAAGAGGAAGAGGAAGATGCATGCGATGGGCACGACCCGAAGCAAGCCAAGGGTTAAGCATGGCTGTGTGTTGGGGCCAAACATGGTATTTATCTCTATCTCAATCTATCTCTTGTTTCCCTTGCGGTTTATCTCTCTCTCTCTCTCTCTCTCTCTCTGTGTGTGTGTTTGGTATGAAAATGCAGTCAAAGGCCATCGAAATGAAATGCTGGAAGGAAACCTATGCGAATACGGATGCGGATGTCGTTGCACAAATAGTGACAACGTTGTGTGTGTCTTCGGGTATGTGTGTGTGTGTGTGTGTGTGTGTGTGTGTGTGCGAGTGAGTGGCTTTAAATTGCTTGCGCACTGAGGCATCAACCGACAAAGTCAAATATAACAGTCTATGGTTATGACAACATGGCATCTGCATCAATTTGAAATTATGTGCAACAACATAAAATGAAATTCAATTGAATTCGATAATGCATACATAAGTACATACATACACACACACACACACACATATAGCATATGACAACAAATCAATTAAATGTATTCTGCTCGAAAACAATTCAAACAACTTCGAATCTTGCAACTCAATACAAATTCGCACTTTAAGAAAAAAAAAAACAGAAAAAAACAAAGAAATAGATTTTCCAAATAGAATTGCGCAAACTGAAATTCAGTTAACTGGAATATGCATAGAAGAGTATTAAACAGTCTGCTTGACAGCACACAAGTTATATTAAATGAACTGAATCTTTCAGCACTATTAAACAATTGAATTTCCCACTATTTTCTGCACGTTTTATTCGAATTTTCATGTCTGTTCTTTTCTCTTATTTATGCCAAATGGAATCATTTTTTGAGAAATCCTTTTCGTTTATTTTGTATATAATGCAAAGTGTATGTTTTTTTTTGGAAAATATATATATATAGCTGTCAGCATTTGTTATCTATATTTGATGCTTCAGATTTAATTGTTGACAATGATTTAGGATAGAAATCTGGAAATATTTATAATTCAGCTAAATGCATTTTTCAATACATTTCTTTAAAGTCTTCTTGTAGTGTAATTTTTTTTTTGTTTTTATATAATAATATTTCATACACAAATTTATTTTTAGGAACAAACTCAAATAACATTCCAAAAAAATGTACAGATATTTTCTTTGTATACTTAAAAAAAATAACGCTTTAAATGTAAAATTGTTATGAAAACTATCAAGTATTTATTTAAATAAAAATAATTTGTAATTATTCAAAATAAATTTCTTCAATTTTGAAAGAGTATTTGTTCTTTCATATGTTGCTTAGTTATATATAAAATATATATTATTAGAAAATCGTATTTTTAAAATTCAGCAAATATTAAATGATTTTGATTGACGTTTAAATTTTATTGCTGTCTGATTTAGAAACCTGTCGGAATGTTTATGAAATTGCAAAAAAAGTTGATTATTTTTTGGAATGTATATTTATTCGAATTTGTTGCTGAATAAATGTCGATTGTGGGCCACATATTGATTAGAGTAGATGGGAAAAATAATGCTTAGTTGCCTGTTTCCCTGCTCATTTACTCTCTAAGACATTTCAATTAGCTGACGTAATGAGAGCTGCAACAATTCTTGTTGTTGTTGTTATTGTTATTGTTGTTGTTATTGTTCTTGTTGTTGTTGTTGTTGTTGCAAGCGGCAGATGATTAATGGTCAACTGTTTGTCTGTCTGTGCGCGGCCTGCGAAAGTGTTGACTGCTGCTGTTGTTGTCCATTGTCCGTTGTCCGTTGTCCATTGTCCATTGTCCATTGTCCAATGTTGGCCATGTTGCCTCCATGCAATCCGCCTCTGCAGTTCTCATCCACTTACTCAACGCTCAACGCTCAACGCTTTCCCTCAAGAGCCATCACCTGCCTGGCTGGCTGCCTGCTGCTCACATAATTTGCCTATAGATAGATGTGGTCCCCCTTTTGCTGCAACTATGACTGGAGCTGGTTCCCAATTTTAGTGGTGGTGCGGTGGGGCGGCGGTGCTTTTGGGGCGCTTATCGTATGAAGCAATCGGCATCCTTGCTGAGCTGAAATCAAGGTGCCGCTTGAACCGGTTCCTTAGCATTCAAAGAGGGGGAATCGAAGACATGATGAGCTGAGGATGGGGTACGGAATGGAGTAGAGGGAAAAGAGTGCTTGCTTGCCCCACAAGGAATGACCATACTCGCAGCTGAACAATGTTTTCGCGGCTTATTACGCGCGATCGCTCGCTCAACAAACAACGGCAACAACAATCTCTGCTGGAACAGAGAAGCCACCTGTGCGCAAAAATCAAACCAAAAGGCAATGCTCGTTATATGCCATGTGCAACAAGGGGCAAGCCAGCCAGCCAGTCAGCCAGCCAGCCTGCCAGCCAACCAGCCAGCTAGCCAGCCAGCTAGCCAGCCAGTCAGCCAATGAGTGAACCAGTTTATACGGCGACGAGATGGATGGATTGGGACGTGCGGACGAGCGCCCACCGCCAAAGTGGAGCAGTCAAACAGCTTTGAAACGCCGCTGCGTGCAAGAATCGGGAATCGGGCATCGAGCGAGAATCACGAGAATCACGAGAATTGTGAATTGAGTAGAATCCAAGGCAGGATGCGCCTGCTTCACCGTTGCCATTGCCGTTGCCTTCCTTGCTTATCGTTGATCAACTGAGCTGCTGCTGCTGCTGCTGAAGAAAACATGTTGCCTGCTGGGATAACTTGGAAAGGGGGGGATGGCAAGTGATTGGGGTTTGGCTGCAGAGGAGTGGCAGATTAAGCATCGGCGGTCGCGTTAGACTCGCGACCACCTGGCGCTCTCAACCAATCAGCGTGCAGCAAAGTGAATTAGTGGGGCCCCCTCTATTTGAGGATCTGGTCGTGTAGCTTCTCTTGTTATACCCTGTACACCCAAATTACCAATGGAATCTTTGAGTAGGCCTAAACTGAAGGCATCTCTGATCTCAGATCTAAGCCGAGCTCAGAGATACCAACAAATAAATATAGGCTGATATGGAATGTATAATCAAAATATATTGCTATTGGGTATATATATATATATATATTGAGTCAGATCTCAAAGAACATATGATATCTCTCCATTTACTTTTTTTTTAACTATTTCTAAAAAGTTAGAATAGATAGTGACTAGCAAAAGAATGTAATACACCGATTAATCCGATTAATTAATTAAAAGAAAATCAAATTTTTGATTTAAGGTTGTTGTATTTTTGGCATATAGAAAATATCTGATTAAAAATGCAGCTTGCGTTAATTTTGAATTTTGGTTTATATGTAGCTAAAAGTGAAGACTGTCTACAGGGTATTTTGTAGTCGAAAGCGTATTTTTTTTTTCGACTTTTTATGATTGCTGCCGTTGTTGTGGTTATTTTGCTTATTTGCAATATGCGTAAATGTTTACGAGCCAACTGGCCAACTTATACTTAGTTACACAAACTCGTAGATAAACGCGCCTAGCATTTGCCCCGGTTAGGGCAGCGGGGGCAGTGCGAAAAGGAGGTGGAGACGTTTTGGTCCACAGACACTTGTGCACCTAAGTGATTTAGTGTAAATGATTGTGGCAAATGCGAGAGCCGACAGCAGGAGGACTGCGCCTTGAACTTTTGCCTCGTAATTATTGACAGCGCATTTGTAGCAGGTGTTTTTTTTTTTTTTTCGATTTTCTTCTTTTTTTTTTTTAGATTTTTCTCCTTTTTTCTTTCTTGCAGGCAGCCAGCAAAATAGATTTGGGCCCTCAATGGAGCATTATGTGGCAAGATTCGCTGGGAAAATTCAGCGCACTTCAATATAGAGAGAATATCCATTTTGAGCAGTAGCCGTAAAATAAAGGAAAAACACATTGAAGTTGTTATCGGAACGAGTTATGCATAGTACAGCAGATATTACACGTCCAATCTTCCATTTGGATGCTGCTCTGGATGAGTGCTTGGACTACAGTGTAACGAGTTTGCCATCGAATTGATGGGATGCAGTTAAAAATTAATTGGAATTTGCGTAGACACGCATTTCGCTTTGCAAAATGATTATAATATATACATATATAAATATATATATATATTTAATCGATTAAATTGAAAATATCAAACATTTTCTCTGACAAGTGAATTATTTTCTATTTTTAAGAAATATATTTATTATTAATAAAAAATATTTATAAGAGCTAAAAAATAAGTGCAAATTATACGAAACATTTATTTTAGAAATTTAAAAAAATTATATATATAAATGTTTATTTTCCCTTTACGTCAAATTAAGCAGATTTTCGAGTGAGTTTTTTTTTTAGTTTTATTATTACATTTTTACATATAAGTTAAAATCGAATATCAAGAAAGGGATTATTAGCCACATTTTCAACCACAAATTGAAAAACAAAAATGTCATAAAGTTAACTTGAAAATTTAATAGCTTAATTTTCTTCTCGTCTCAGTAAAATACTAATCAACATTTTGAAACAAGCGGCATATTTTATTATTAAGTTTTATTATCTTTACCAGACCATATTTGCCAAGATAAGCTTTTTAAATATTTCGAAATGTGTTTCTAATCTTATCTAAACGATTTCTATTTTTTTAGATTTCGAATTCGATGTCGGTTTCTCGGCTAATTGAGCAAACATTAAGTACGCCCACATTATGAACAACATTTCCAGCCTCGTCGCCATCGTCAACTTTGGTCCAATGTCAGCTTGAAACCAGATTGAGTCTATCAGCGAAGACATGCAACAGTCTTTGTTATTTATGTGTTGTGTTGTGCAAGAAAATGGGAAACCAGTCATGTTACAACATTTTGTCAGCGTAATAACAACAACAAGCACAAAAGCAACAGCAACAACAACGACAACTACAAGTGATACACCAACAACAACAACGATAAATGGTCATTTTTAGATGCTGTTGAATTTATGTGCGCGTTCTAATTTTAATTGCCAATTTGTGGGCATAATTTGTCCATTAACCTTAATTAACGGCGAAAGCTAACAACCGGCCAGCAATCCAAAAATGTCAAAAATAACACAAACACCTCCAATAACAGTAACAACAACAACCAAAACGAATTGCCCCTTGTCAACCAAGGGCTATCAGAGCCAGTTCCCAAATTACACCCCCCCCCACACCCCTCTGCTACCTACTCTATTTGCATTCAAATTGAAAAGAATGAAAAAAAAATAAATTAAGAAAAAATCAAAGAAAATTATTATAAGATCAAATGTCGAAAATTGGAAGTGTATTACTTGAAAATTAAACAAAATGTTAATCTTTAAAATGTGTTCTTAATTTGTATTTATTATTTATATTTATTATTAAGTATGTTACTTTAAAATAAGTATAGACGCTTAACTTTAAAATCGAATAATAAAATCTAAGGTATTTTAAAAACAATTTAATTATTTCGATGATCTACTTTAAATTGTAATATAAAAAGTCTAGGAAAGCTATTATAAAGTTCATAAAAACAACAGAAGAGTGCTAAATTTCATACTTAAAGCAATTTAATGTGTGCCAGTTTTAATTTAAACTTACTGATAAATTTCGACTATTTAATATCTTTGATATATTCCTCTGTCTACTAAAGAACATTTTATAATTTTCAAATAGTTTTTTCTTCATACGATCAACGAATCTGCCTGAACTATAAAAACATGTGAGAAAACAGAAAGAACAAAATTAAATCTGCTGCCGATTGTTCAGATATTTTGTTTGATTCTTAAAGCATTTTTTGTACTTTTTACTGGTCATCATTTCTATTTAAATTCGTTTCGATTTTTATTGTATTTCGGTTTTCCACACAGTTTTATAACGTGGCCTCAACCAAATTAACAGCAACGAATAAAAAATAATACAAAAAAAAAAAAAAAAAACGCTCATTAAAAATGTTCAGCAATAAAGAAAAATCAACAAACAAACCGAGAGACAAACATTTTCAGTTTAATCCAGTTCTCAAACAGCGTTCGACCAACTGAATTCTAATGCCCATTTGGGATTTCACTCGATTCACTCGATTCTTTTATGCCACATCTCATTGTTTCCAGCCATGCCCAGTGCCATCCAGCATTATCCAGCTTGGACTCCCCTTGTGTCCGAATGCTTTAAGCCGCTTGGGGAAAAATCTATGCACATCCAAATTGTGGCCATCGATTTGGCCGACTTGCATAAGTTTAGCATAAAATTTGCGTTTCTAAGCGGCCATAAAAGTGTTTTAGCTTCATTTTTTTCTTCTATTTTTTTTTCTTTTTTTTTTTTTCGTTTTTTTGTGTGTGTGCTTAGTAAACACCTTATAAGCTTAATGTAATGTCGCTGAGACCGTTCAAATGTGTATTTAAATCAATTAGCTGGCGCCTTTTGATTTGTCGTTTTCATAGTTTGCCTCATGCGATTGGCGAATAATATATTTCATTTACATATTTGGCAGTCGAACGTGATGTTTTCAAACTTTCAAAAACATTTTTTTGGCTTATGGCTGCAACTATATTTGGCCAAAAAGCGGTAAATGCGACAAATCGATTGCGTCCACACATAATATATTATTGGCACAATATGCCAAGAAAGTCTTTTTTTTTTGTTACTCATCACTCAATCAGTGCCAGTTCTAAAAATTTAAATTTTATTTGTTTTTGTAAATGGATTACAAATTAATGGAGTTTTCAGCTTATAAAGTTCATTGACTTGACTGGAATCTTTGATGCTAACTGGTAAAATTAATTTGGCATATTCTGCCTGATTCCAAGTTAGTTGATGTTGTAGATAAATAACAACAATCAATTGCGAATGTGAATTCTAATTACTGCTCAATATTTCAAAGACAATTTTTCAATTGTTAATGCCTATGTGATGGATACTCTAATTGCAGGTCAGGTGCACAGCGGGCGGGCGCGGTTTTATATATATTTTTTTTTTATATATTTGCAACTGCAACTGGAGCAAGTGCATGGAGAGAACCAAATTGCTGGCGACAGGCAGCAACTGGGAACGCAACTGGTCAGCCAACTTGGTCAGCAAACTCTGAGGGGCAGCCAGCCGGGTAGCCAGCGGAACACGTTTCAAGATGCATTTCGCTTGCGTCATTAAAATGAGCCTGATTTATGGCTAGGCCAGGGCGAACCTGAGGCTGGGCCAGATGCTGTTGCCGAAGCCGAAGACGATGCTGATGCTGATGCCGTTGTTGTGGCCTCAGCCTTAGCTTTAGCCTTAGCCTTAGCCATGTCATAGGCCTAGGCACAGGCATAGGCCATAGAATTGGCCGTGTTTCCACACTTTGGCTACCACTTGCCATTGCCATCGCACAGACAACGCACATTTTCCCATCGGGCGGCAGGCAACTAAACTATATAACTATGACCATGAAGACAGCCGACCAGTAAACTGAGTCCGACGTTGCGCCCCAGACAGGCAGACAGACTGCTGCAACAGTGGCTGGCTGCGTTTGCAACTGCAACTGCAACTTAGACTTGCAAGTTACAGTCTTCGGCTTGCGGCTTGCGGCAGTGACTATTTTAGCCAGTTGCTATTGCTGCCAGCGCAAATCAAAGAGCTATATGTTGACTGCATTTGACTTCCCGGTAATTAGACGTGAATGCCAAGATGGCCAATGCGACGAGCCCAACACTGCACAATGGTCCACTGCTTGTGATAATGCCGATGAAATTAAATTTATAAAAGCTAATTTCATAATTATAATCAATTTAAATAGTTTCAATATGAACACATTGCTAATGCTCTATTTGAATAGTAAATAGCCTAAACTGGTAATATATTTAAAGAATGAAAAATGAAAAATTTGTAATTTATGTTGAAAATGTAAACTAGAAATACATTAAATATATTCTAAAAAATAAAAGAAAGATTTTGGGTGGGTTAAATAATATTAAATAATATAACAGAAAACTAAACAAATAAATTAAATAATGTTTGTCATATTATTATTATTTAAAATGATGCAACAAATAAAATAAAAAATAATTGTGATCTTTTTATTATTTAAAATGAGGGAACAAAGAACTAATCAAATAAATTAAATAATATTTGTGATATTATTAATATTTAAAATGATGGAACAAAATTAAATAATATTTGTGATCTTATTATTATTTAAAATGATGGAACCAAAAAACTAAACAAATAAATTATATAATATTTGTGATACTATTATTATTTAAAATGATGGAACAAAATTAAATAATATTTGTGATCTTATTATTACTATTTAAAATATCATTTAAATATTTAAGAATTGCTTTTGTGTCACGTGACGATAATGTTGCCTGAAATGTATAAATAACTATCAATGAATGTATATATTTTCATTCGATTTGTCACACTGTGGCACAAGAACAGAGATTTGATTAAGTGCTTCGAGTGGTTGGCTGTGGCATCGCTGCTCGTCTTCTGATATGAAGTGCACCTGTTTCTAAGCCAAAGCGGCAGCCGCTGCCAAACAAAGTCATAAAACGCCACGCGCACAGAAAGAGGGCCGAGGTCTGCACTCCATTCGGCTTGCCCC
Source organism: Drosophila melanosoma (assembly GCA_035042045.1). Classification (NCBI taxonomy): domain Eukaryota; kingdom Metazoa; phylum Arthropoda; class Insecta; order Diptera; family Drosophilidae; genus Drosophila; species Drosophila melanosoma. The sequence goes on from JAWNLY010000179.1 coordinate 1,210,345, forward strand.
AGACTCCGCTGTGCAGTTAGCAGTTAGCAGCTAGCAGCTTGCAGCTTGCAGCTCTTTTTTTTTTTCTTTTTTTTTTTGGAGTCGGTTGCATTCGCCGTGCTGGCTGTGCTTTAACTGGTTGCAAGCTGCGCTGCCGCGCCGCAGGCTCCTGGACCACCGAGTAACGATTGCTGCTGCTGATGTTGCTGTTGCCGTTGCTGCTGCTGCTGTTGCTGCTGATGTTGCTGCTGATGTTGCTGTTGCTGTTGGTGTTGCTTGTTATTATTGATGCCCAGCTCGAGTGCGGATCCAGCTAAATTGCTTGCCTCATAATCAGGCGCGCAGGCCGTGCGTCTTGACTGGTTTGTGTCTCGGCTTCAATCAGAGCCACAACACTCGACATTTTGCGATTACAGCTCGAAGTCCAACACAGACTCCAGCCTCCAAATATGGGAGGCGCAATTGTAGCGCCAGTTGAGAATCCAGTGTGTAGCCCCAGCAGCAGCAGCAGCAGCAGCTGTATACCTTTTAGCCCGAGAGTAGGAGTAGGAGTAGGCGACAGGTGCAATTAACAATTGCTACGCGATGCCACATGCAACATGCAGCTGCTGCTCGAGGCTCTGATTTCCGCATGCCGTTTGCCAAACTCAATGCAAACTTGATCAAATTTGTACATAATTTGCCCACTTGCAGCACATTTCAAATTATACGTATTCCATGGTTTAGATCTTTGATTCTTATATGCATGTAAATAGTGCTGTAATTCGAATAACGGTATTTGCATTTATTAATTTAATTAACTGTTTAATTCATTTAATTAACTACTTCTACTTCAGTCAGAAGGCTCTTCCCCTCCCCAATGGCCAATACTATTTTTAGAGACTCAACTCATTTTTTTTTTTAAATTTTTTTCTCAATTGCCCACCATTTATCCAACGCATTATATCAGTGTAATTTACCCAAATGAAAATGAGTACTGATAATTTACTCGGCCACAAAATGAATACATAGATTCAGCCATTAGCCACAATCGATCAATCCTCGTAGACGCGTCTCTCTCTACACTTTCCATGCCCATGCTGATGGCTCTCTTATCGGTATGCAGATGCGCTGAATGCATTACATATTCATTAAGTTGGAGTATGTAACTTTTTCAATATTAGCTGGCCAGCTCCCTTCTGGGTTTGGGTTTGGGTTCGTGCTTCGGTCTGCAATCAGTCCCCCTCCCCCCCATCTTGTTTAGAATAAACTCTGCTTCGTTTTTACTGTCTGTTTGCGGATCTTCGTCGCTCATCGATCGCTTGTCACCGTCATCGTCATCGTCATCGTCTCCGTCATCGTCTGCGTCTCCGTCACCGGTGTCAGTTCTCAGTGTCTGTCTCCGACTGCAAGTCTCTGTTTCTCAGTCTCAATTGTGTCGCTTATCGCTGCCGCTGATCACGCGCCATGTTGGCAGTTTTAATTATGTTGCTGCTGTTGCTGTTGCTGCTGTTGCTGTTGCTGCTGTTGCTGCTGTTGCTGCTGCTGCTGTTGCTGCTGCTCGTGTCTCTGCTCCTCTGTTTGCTTGCGTCCAGGTCCTGTCTCTCCTGTGGAATGTTGACGAACTGCTGTCGCAATTAATATGCCTTGCGGCTGTAGTCACTGCTGCTTCTGCTTTTGCCACTGACACTGTTTGTCTTCGCTGCCCGCCCTCTGCCTCGCTCCCTCCCTTGCCCTAGCTGACATTTGCCACATCCCAGTTAAGCTATTTATAGAATGCATTCTCAGTTTTGTGCCCATGCTCCGTCTCTCTCTCTCTCTCTCTCTTTTGCTTTGCAATTTGTGGCAATGTCTGCATTTTTTTTTCTTCAACCTGTCGTTCAATTTGCAGCCCCCCTCCCCCCCACCACACACACACAGATACCCAACCCTTAGACAACATTATAATGAAATTATTTGCACTTTTACTGCGTTGACATCGCTGGCTTCTGGTTATATCTCTGCTGCCCGCTGTCTGCTGCACTCAATCCAAATTACTGCCAAAGCGCTTCTTCGATTTGTTGAACAGCCAATTATAATTTTATTCAGGCTAATAATATATATAAAGATATATATATATATATATATATTTAGATTGCCATGCCTCCATCAGCTTTCTTTTATTTAAGCCTGTTTATTGTGCTTCACATAAAATTCGACTGCACTATTACTATATATATATATAGTTTGCATAGGAACAATTGGATGATTTTTTAAATTTATAATATAATTTATGATATTTAGTTGTCTGCGTTCTGCAAAAGTATTTTGGTATTTTGTATGCTTACCAAAGCAGGTTTTTGTTCATCTTTTGCAACACTTTACCATTGATTTTTGTTGCTGTTGTTGTTGTTGTTGTCGTTGTTGTTACTGTTGCTGTTGCTGTTGTTGTTGCCAAACGGTAACACGCCCACCAATGCCCCCTGCAACGCAAGCTCAACGTAATTATTTCCAACTGTCTCCGACTGCGTTGCTGCTTCCGCTGGCAGCCTGTTAAGTTACCCACTCCATACAAATACACAATTCCATGCCACTGTTTTCTTCTTCCTCCTCTTCTTCTTCTTCTTCGTCTTCTCCTTCTTCGTCTTCTTAGTCTTGTGTTGCATTGTCTTCGACTTGTGCATTGGTTTCAATTTTCATTTTAAGCATAGACCAATTGGGGTTTCCCTTTGGGGTTGTGGGGTGGGGAGGGGAGGGGTGCAAAGCTTTTCTTTCGCTTGTTACATTTCTTGGCACCTTTTATTTTTTTTTTGTTGTATTTTGCTCATTTTTTATTTTCATTTCTTTTTGACGCTGCAGTCTCAGCACAATTTGCCAATTGAGCAATGAGGGCCAAGAATTTTGCGCACTTTTTTCTTTCGGCTGTTTCGGCTTCGGCTTCGGCTTCGACTTCGACTTCGATTTCGATTTCGATTTCTGGCTCAGGCTTCAATTTCAATTTCAGTTTCAATGCAAAATCAATAAATACGTTCGCTGCGAGGGCCAAGTTAATTTCCGTAATTGGCATCTTAACAAGGATATTTGCATTTCATGCGATTCTCAACGTTCTGTCTCTCCCTCTCGCCAACCACTCTCTCTCTCTCTCTCCCTCTCTCTTTCTCTCTCTCTCCCTCTCTCTCTCTCTCTCTGTGTGTGTGTGTCTTGAAATCTCCTTTCCTTTGTATATCTGCTGCTTTATCAATTATGCAGCCATCGTGCGCTACATTTGAGCTGCACTGTTCTTAAGCCTCAATCCTCTCCACCCCCCCTCCCCCATCCCACCAACAGTAAACTGGCTGAGTTGTCCCCATCCCCATTAGCATCTAAATGTGAATCCACAAAACTTTTTTCTGTCAAATGCTAAAATAAATTTCATATTCGATTTTAGTGTCTCTCGGCCACGTTTCCCTGCATTTAAATGAAGTCAGTAATTTTCCTTCTTTCTTTTTTTTGTTTTGGTATCTCGTTTTTTGTCCAAAATAAAAGTTAACTTTTACCGCACGAAGTGGACAGCCGTAATCTCCCCCACCTCCCCTTCCCCTTGCCCCATCTGAGGTGTGTGGCGTGTGTGGGCGCCGCATTGTTCATTTTTGAGTGATGCTTTCAGCTTTACCTAAACTTGCCACTTCTGCTTCTGGTTTAGCAACGGGTCTTTTGGCTCTGTTGCTTCCGTTCCATCATCTGCGATTCAATATTAAACATCTGACATTTCTTAAGTCAGCCTCAAAAAAGTTCATATTATAAAAAAAAAATTAAATTAAGTAAAATACATTTTATAATAACTGCTAAATATTATATTTTTAGTTAACTTTATCAACAGATCGATAAGCAGAATTTTGATTATTATGAGAAAAATCAAATATATAAATGATTAATTTTATCACAATTCAATTTTATACAGGACCTGAAATGCGATTATATATATATATATATAATTATTGGCAATATATATAGTAAAATATTCAATGAATCATTTTTATTTTATTTAATTTCATTCAATTTTGTTGAGTTTTTTTTTTATATGAGTTGATATAGGTATCAGGTACAGATATAGGTATATGGAAAGAAACACGGTCCCTGACAGACACAGATGGAGAAAGAGATAGAGACAGAGAGAGAAAGAGAGAGATAGAGACACCTGCACTTTATTTAAATTGAGTTCGTTTTGTGTTGTCATTTTTCTTGTCTAATTTATTTGTATATTTCTCTTTATTTGTTTGGCTTTTGTATTATGTTTTATTTAAAATTTATGCATATCAGCTACTTGGCTTCGCTTGGACTCGAGCCCTTTGCTTATTGTAAATTATATTTATCATTATAATACTGAATTATGTGTGTGTGTGTGCAGTGTGTGTGCAGTGTGTGTGTGTAGTGTGTGTTTCTCTTACCTTTTGGTCTGTGCTCTGAATCTTTTCTTTCTTTCATTCTTTCTTTATTTTTAAGCCGAGGCACACTTTGATGCATGATGCATGGCCTACCAACACCAGTAAAGTCGCTGCTATATGTCTGCGTGTGTGTGTGGATGCGTGTGTGTGTGTGTGTTAGTGCGTTAAGTTGTCATAATGATTGACAACGGCTACGTGCCCGGGTTTTGTAATAGTCACACGGGTTTTGTGAGCCACGGTGTGGCCAACTGTCTGTCTTTCTGTTAGCCCCTTTGGCTGTCTGTCTGTTTGTCTAACTACGCGGCTAAGTCTGCTGACTGTTTCTGTGTCTTGCTGGCCCAAACGTATCAACTTGGCAGTTGCCACTAACCGACTAACGACCAACTGCTTGTCAGTCTCTTGTTTACTTATATAATTTGTTTTGCAGTTGGTAAAAAATACAAGCACTTCGCATATCTAGTTATAGACCGATGGGTCGATGGGTTGATGGGTCGATGGGGTTGATGGGTTGATGGGTCGATGGGTCGATAGGTCAGTGTTTGTTACTGAGCAAATTAAGAGTTTAACTTGCGATGCGATACCCAATAATAATATTATTTGTGCGTTGTATTTGCGCTTGCCATCAATATTCTATTTGGATGCCGCTCGAAGCATCTATTTGGAGGCTTGGCAAAAGTTAATTTAACATCTGTTGGGCCATAAATTGCATAAATTGTAACAGTCGCTACGCGAAATTGCCTACCCTGCTCCACCCCCGCTGCCTACGATTACATTTTGCCCGTCAAGACAACAACGAACAAAGAAGAAGACGAAGATATATATATATATACATATGTATTTATATATTTCTATATATATATATATGTGTGTATAACGAAAATAAAATGCCAGGATAATCAATAAACGAAATTCAATTTGCTGCGCCATTTGCGCAGACAGGGCGGGCGGCAGACGACAACCAATATCAGACTATACCCTAAAGCCAACCCCACACCTCACATCCTAGACACCACCCCCCTCCCCACCTCCCTCACGCTGTCTTATGTCTATGCACAAGCTACAGATTGTGGCACGCCCACTTGAACGCCCACGTGCCATAAAATGAGGCCGATCTAATGAGCGTACGAGGGCATGGCTGGCTGACAGTTCCACTGGGTGGGGGTGGGGGGTGGTGAGAGAAAGAGAGTGAAAGATGAGGGAGGGGTAAAGGTGGGTGGGTGTTGGTGCCGTGAGCCGTGAGCCGTGAGCAATGCGTGACGTTCGTGTATTTTATCGATATTGCAATTTATTATATTAGCCCCGCAAACAGTGGCAAAGTGGATGGAGATGGCGATGGCGATGGAGATGGCAGGAAAAGGACCTGTTTCGAGCTGTGGGCGAAACGTCTCTTAAATATAATATTTGTATGCCATAAAGTGAAATATGTGTTAATTTGGTGCCCCAACGGCCCCGCCCTGTGTCACGCCCCTCCCCCCCCCCCACACAAACGGCAATTATTGTTATAATGATAATATTGACATTGATAAGCGTCGCAAATTTATGCACAATTTGGCTAATTGATTGGAGCTGCCTCAACTGCAAATGGCAGCGCAGCACGCAGACTGCCCCAAATTTGCTTGCGCACTCACACACACACACACACAATGATATATATGTGATGTGTGGCAGGCACGAGTTGGCCAATAGAAGAATAAACCTAAAAGATATTAGCACCTAATACTTAACCATATAAAAACTTAATGATCCAACTAATTGAGAAATATTTTATTTGAAATGTAGCTAAATTTAATTACAAGTTATAAGTTAATGTTTTAATGCCTTATTTTATATATATTAATTAAACATATTTGGTCACCAGACCATAAACAACCAGAGTGTCGAAATAGGAATTGGAATCGTTACCGCAAATCAACTGATTCAAATTCAGAATCGGATTATCCAAGAAATTATATTCCAAATTGAAAGTCCCTTTGCTGTTATAGTCGCTGTGATTTTTTTTTTTCTGATGTTAATTTCGAACAAAAATCTATATCGAAATCGAAATTGATTTTTAGAAATTTTGTAAGATCCGTTTTTAAAAGTTTTTCGAACAAGCGTTGCATAAATTACCAACGTTAATTTCTCTATTTGTGGCAATATGCAATTTGTGATTTTTTTTTTTTTTTTTTTATGTATCAATAACAATTTGATGCATCCGCTGGGAAATGGGTTTCGCTTCCTTGGTCATTTGAGCATGTTAAACTTTTGGAAAAGTGAAAGTTGCATATGCCACGAGTCTCGTTACTTGTTGTATGTCATTTATCTTGTACTGTAATGGAGAATGAAGAAAACTACTGGTGGTAATTAACAATTGAGTTGCTAGTTGCTAGTTAGTAAAAACCAGAGCATAGAAGTGCCAGTCACGTAACACCTGTAAATGGACCTAACTAGGATATTACTGTGCTTAACTTAATTAATTAGCCAGGCCAAAAGAATTTGCAGCTTAACAGCTTGAAACTTACTTGGCAAAACTTTGTCAAAGTGCAACCTCGATTCAAATAGCCAAAGAGAGGCAACACAAAAAAACAAAAAAAAAAAAAAACAGAAGGGAAGACAACTTGCAACATGAAACTGAAGTAGAGTGTTATCGAAGAAAATATGGGGTTGCTGCTGCCACAGCCGCAATTACTGGCCGTCCACTTGGAGTAAACATTTGAAATACTGTAACAAACCCTTCCAACTCCTCCAGCTGATGCTGCTCCTGCTCCTGCTCCTGCTGCTGCTGCTGCTTCTCATTTAGTTGTTTACTTTTCCAATTGATTGAGCAGCGTTGGCTGTGGCAACGGCTGACTGGACTCGAGACGCCGCTAACTGGGGATGCCACTGCCCTACTGGCCAGCTGTGCGGCATCAAATGAAGCATAAAGTGTTGATGCGAGTCGCAACAACCACAGCAGCAGCAACAACCACAGCAACAGCAACAGCAGCCGGCTGTTAATGTCAAGTGCAAATGAGACGCCATCTTTGTCGTCATACTACCAGAAATCAAACAGTGCCACGCCCATCCTACGTCCACTGACTCCACTTCCCAATTATGCGCCCACACACAGTGTGTGTGTAGTGTAGTGTGCTTGGGGCATGCCTTACAAATCTGTGTTATGTGTAAGCGCGGAAACGAGGTCGAGGATGCAGCTGTAGATGCAGATGGAGATGGAGTTGGAGATGTGGATGGAGATGTGGATGGAGATGTGAATGGAGATGGAAAGCGGAGTTTACCTTGCCGTTGGCGCACACAGATTGGCGTTCGGCTTTTGGATACAAATTGAAATCGAGTTGGAAAAAAAACGCTTAATTCAATAAAGACAACGACAGCAACCACAACAACAACAACAGCAACAACAACAGCAACAACAACAGCAACAGCAACAACAACAATAGCAACAACAACAACAACAACCACAGCAACGACAACAGAAAAAGTTTATAATAACAGCGGACACAAATTAATTTTGCAAGCCGTCGTTTGCGACACAAATTGCCGTGTCATGTCCAGAGTTGAGTTCTTTTTTTTTTTTTTTTTTCTCATTCTCTTTCTTTTTTTATACTCGTTTTTTGTGCATGTGTTTTATTATTATTATTTTACTTGCTGGCCTCTGGCTAGAGAGAGAGAGAGAGAGATAAAAAATCGACAACACAAATTAAACATTTGCTTTTGGTTTATTTTGTGATACAAAAAAAAATTAACTACTAGAACTGAATTCACAAATAATTTCGAAAATATCTATAAATTTCCTAATTTTTTTCTCCATTTAAAAATTAAACATTTTTTTATTATTTAGGTTATATTTAATGCTTAAATTATTTTGAAAATATTTGCCAAGTGTCAAATTTTAAATTCATTTATGCTAAAATAGTTTTCACAAATTTATTTATCATATTTACTGATAAATTTTAAATAAAAATCAAATCTTAAAAAATTATTAATAATAAATAAATGAATATAATTTGGATATTTTTGTCATGCTTTTCAGTTAGTTTTCAAGTTTATTTGTGACAATAAAACTTTGGCAAATTTGGAGAGCGTTGCATGGCAGAGTATTTAGGATGCTACGTGCAGCATGTGGCTGCCACTTGACGCAGTTTTTTTTGTCCGCCACGCACCTGTGGCAAGCGGCAGTCGACGTTGATCGGTGTTCGTTGATCGTTGCGGTAATTACAAGCGACTCTCAGCTGCAGCCGCACTTTGTTTTTTTTTTTTTTTTGTTTTCGCTGTTATTGTTTTTTTGTCTTCATTTATTTACTTGAGCTTTTTGTGGCTGTGGCTGTGGCAGTTGCAGTGGCAGTGGCAGTTGCAGTTGTTCTTGTTGTTGTTGTTGTATTTTGGGGAAACGGCACAAGTAATTTCCACTAATTACGAGGCAATGAGTTGAGTAAAAGTAAAATCCGTACAACTTTTGCAACAGTAGCAACAACAACTGCAACAACAACTGCAACAACAACAACTGCAACAACAACTGCAACTGTTGCGTGCATCTGCATGGGGTGCCAATGGTTTTGACATGCAGTTAAATTGTTGCAATGTTGCAGTTGCAGTGGGATCTCAGCCAACGCCGGGGATCTTTAGGCGCATGAATTGCGCTTTTTGTTTTTGTTGTTGTTGTTGTTGTTGTTGTTGTTGCACTCTCGTCCTCGACTCGGCCTGATCCTCATGGTAAATTAAATTTTATAAACATTTTACGAACGGATGGCACAATCATAAACACAAATCAAATGAATTTTCATAATTGCATTTGGCTGCCTTTCCGTTTTCTGCTGACGTCTGCCATCTGCTCAGCTCTCAGCCTGACCCAACATGGGCGGCCACCATAATGTGGGCGTGGTCTAGTCTAGACAGAGACTTGTCACTGACTGAAAACGCTGATGTTGATGTTGATGTTAAGGCACCTGAACTGGAGATGAGATTGCTCTTCAAGTGGCTCCACAATGGAAGACTAAAGCTGCCAGCCGAATTGCACCCGAATAGATCTCGAATCCCTTGTAAAGCTTAGTAGGAAAGTAATCTTGATTATCCTAGGCACATTCAGATTGCCCACATTTAATCTGCTGATATTTTATAATTGTTGTTTTCTCAATCGATTAGATGAGAATTTGATAACTCTGCCTTTTAAAACCTGCTGTTATTTTTGCCTCAGTTTCAGCTGATAAAGAACTTTCATGTTTTTTTTTACCGATTTTGCCTGTGCTGGGGTTTTTTCCTTTTGTGTATTTTTGATGTCTTTCACAGCTAATTTTTTACTCGACTGCATAACTTGCTCCTTGCACTTAAACCCTTTCCACGCCATCTTTGTTCACTTATGATACAGGGTTCAAGCCATATGCCTTTGCCATATGCTTTATCCTTCCGGCTGCACACACACACACACACACACACTTGCACACACACACTGGCATGCCTTGACTGTGGCAACACCCATATGCAGATATAAATGTATCTATGCAGGGAAATTCATGTGCTGCTCCAAAAAATTTGCTTGCTATTTTGCATTTGTTGCAGTTGCCGTTTTTGTTAGTTTTGTTGTTGTTGTTGTTTTTTTTTTCTGTTGCTGTTGCCCTCTATTTTGCTCAATCTTTTTTTTTTTGTATTTTTGGTGTCTTTGGTGTTTTTGGCTCTGCACAATACTTGTTTTCCTTTTATTCTTTTATGTCAATTTCACGCTCTATTTGTGAGGTTTGCCATTTGCCTTTGCCTTTTGTTTGATTTGCTTTTTGTTGTTTTCAATGTTGATTTGTTTTTGTGTGTGTGTGTGTGTGTGTGTGTTTTTTTTTTTTTTGTTTTTGTTTTGGTTTTGTTTTTTCATGCTCGTTTTTATACTCAGTCCAATCTTTGATATTTTTGTGCTTTTGACCAATTTGCGGCACACAATGCAAACAAACAAGAAACACTAAAATCACACACACACACACACACACATATATATATAGAGATAGAGATAGAGATAGAGACAGAGAAACACCAAATGATTGGCAGCTTTTCAATATGGCGCTAATTGAGTTTTTAATTGTTTGATTTCACACTTTTTGGACCCTTTGTCCAAGATGTGTCATTCGAATTGCTAGCGCCACGCTTCGACTGTTTTTTTTTTTTGTTTTTTTTTTTTGGGTTTTTTTTTATAGTTGTTGTTGTTGGGTTTGTTGCGTTTAACTATTATTATCATACTTATTATGTTTACCCTTTTGCGGTTGGCTTAGCAAATTGAGGAGCAACCAAATCGAACCGGTGCTCATCAGTGTTTATAACTGATATCATCGAACAACAACTACAACAACTACAACAACAACTACAACAACAACCATGTCAAGTGCGACAGTAATCAAAATGCTTCCCCTACAAAACAGCTTCAGCCCCTCATTTCACAACTCCCTCTGCAGAGCCACAGCAAACTTGTTTAATGGCCCTGGTATCAGGCATCAGGCATCGGGCATCGGGCATCGGGCATCAGGCATCAAAGATCGGGCACCAGGCATAGGGTAATATCAAACTTCAGATCCACACTGCCAACTTCAGAGACTCAAACTACACTCTGCCAAAAACAAAATACGATTTCAAATGAAGGACAAATAAATGTCTAATTCAATCAATTTTTTGGACTTTCTGCAAATAAATTTAGAGAGAAGAAACCAATTTTTTTGAAGTAGAAATAATAATGCTTAATCGATATCTATTAAAAATAAACTTTGAGCTAATTATTTGAAGTAATAATTATTATGCTTAGTCTATACTTATTCTCCAAATATTGAAGTTAATTCCGTATTTTTAAATAAATTACTGTCATCTAATTTTTTTTTTAAATTTAGTTTGATATTTAGTTTTATAATTATGACCCACATAGGAGTCACTTAATTCTTAATAATGGCATTTATTTTTTCGAGTGCATGCTCGGATTTTTGCCCAGGCTCCGTTACTGGATTCTTCTTCTTCATCTTCTTCTTCTTTTGCTGTTCGGTACAGGCTGAGGCTCCGTTATGGCCAACCTCGCCGAGAACGTCACTCGAGTTGAAATAATTTTAATTTAGTTGCTGGCAAACTATAAACAGACTCTCGTCAGCGGCAGCATGTGAGGGTCCTCGGCCTGTTCTTGCTCCTCTTAAGCCTCGGTCTGACGATGGGAATGGCAAATGGGGAATGGGGAACAAGGCTTTGGCTGCCTTGTCGTCAGCACTTTCCATTGATAAGCGGCACGCATTCAAGCCCAAAACCAAAGCCAGTCCAAACTCGAATTCTGTTTATAAGGAGAAGTCCTGCTGTTGCGACTGAAGGGTGACGATGACAAACTCGATTACGAACTTGACGATGATGATGATAACAATGATGATGATGATGATGATGATGATGATGCTGATGCTGATGCTGAGGACAACGATGAGGACGTTGCCACGTCATGAGGTGATTAAGTCTAGCGAATGGGGCAACAGCAGCTTAAAAGCAACAACAGCGACAACAATAACAAAAAACACTTAAATGAAAACTGACTTGTAAAATTGTTGGTCCTTAATCGAAACACAAATACTCTGCATTTAAGTATTGATTCAATAAAATGGAATTGAAATTAGTTTTTAAGTATCTTAAATATGTTTTATGCGGAACAGGGAATAATTTTAAAGGCACATTAAAGTTTTCGCTTATCTGACGAAATGTTTATTTGTTGAATATAGTTTGTGATTTAAGTTCCTCACTTTTTTTGTAGCGGATATATTTATATATATATAATATATATATATTCATAAACAGCATCAGTGCTTTAAATAGTTGATCAAATGAAGAACAAATAAATTTGCTTATTTTGAATTTTAGCGCATTTAAATTGTTGTCAAGTTTGCATTGGTAAATCTATGTTCAGCTGCTTACGACTCGTTTGCTGTTGTTGTTGTTGTTGTTGTTGTTTGCACCATTCCTTGCCACAAAGGGTTGGGGAGCACACTTGTTCATTTTGGTCCTGGCGACGCGAACTCGTCAAACCGGCTTAAAGGGTTCCAGGCAATATGTAAATGGTTTTGGCTGCTGTGTGTTGAGGGGTGGAGAGGGGTGAGGGGTGAGACTTAAGGGACTTAAAGTTGAATTTGCAACCGATTCAAGCCTTGCAAGCCGCGCGTCCAACGCAATATCTTAATGGTCAAGTTGCTGACCGGCCAAGGACTTGGCGGCTGCCCAGGATGGTGGCTCAGATTTCGATGTTATTTATGCGACGGCCCCGTTATTAAAAATATTTATGTAGCTGCTAGGCGCTGCTGGTAAGCTGGTCAGGGTCAGGCCCCATCCAACCGAGGGAGCCAGCAATTCCCTTGCATCCGCCCTCCCCACTTCACCATCCGCCATCGCTTCTGCGCCTGTCATTTTTTTTTTTTTTTGTTGTTTTGCTGCCTCCATTTACCTGTCGCAGAGGCAAGAGGACCGCAGACCTCAACGTCACATTGATACCACAAGACTAGCGCCTTCTCATTCTCCCATTCTGCCGTTATGCTGCCACATTGTGTTGCCTCCTGGCAGCCAACACGACTAGGCAGTGCAACATTATCCGTTTGCCTTGTTCTTTTTGAAGACTGCTTCTTCATCGTTCTTCTTCTTCTCTTGATTCTGCTTGTTGTTTTTGTTGTTGTTTAATTTTTCAGTTGGGTTCAGTTTGGTTTCAGTGCTGCCCCCCCTCTCTGCCCCCTCATCGTTCAGGCGTCGTCTATCCTTGTTGTTGTTGTTGTTGTTGTTATTATTGAAGAGGTTTTAAATTTCCAGCCTGATACTTTAATCCAACCAGGCAAAAGGCGTCTTTGCAGCGCACTCTTTGCATACTTTTATCGTGGCTGCTTCTTCTTCTTCTTCTTCTCTTCCTTCTCTTCCTTCTCTTTCTGGTGCTGCTTCTGCTTCATCTTCTTCTTCTTCTCGCTTTGCTCCTGCTGCTGGTCTCGCTTCATCTTGTACTTATTATTTTTTTTTTCTTGTTCTTTTTGTTGTTGTGCAGCTTGTGCAGTTTTTAAGATTATTTTTTTTTTTTTACAATGGTTTTTCGTTTTTTTTCTTTTCGTTTTTTGCTTGCCTGGTTTTTGCACCCTTAAAATATATTTTTAATATTGCCAACAATAATGAAAGATATCCAACATCCTTTGCAGTCCTTTTGTATAGATTGTAACAATGACACATCTGAGAATGCAAATCAAATAAATTCATTCCAATATTATTTACCTAAGACACCCCTCTGCCCCACTGCCACTCATTCATTCGCCAGCTTGAATCTGGTTCACAACTTACTTGCTGCACTTTTAATCATGAATTTTTTTTTGGATATTATTGTGCAGCATATTTGAAAGTTGCCACAGGACTCTGCAACTTAATAATATCGATGCATTCGCAAATTCTTTAATGGCATTTACGGTTGCCCAATTTATTGTGAAAATATATTTTTAATATAATTTGATATATTTTCAAAGGATACATTTTTTTTTGTCCACTTTATTTTGCACTGCCTCTGCTGATATTGCTTTTTCTGCAGGTGCGCAACGCAATCATTTACAATCTTATTTTCAAACAAAATTCTTTTTTATTCAAGTAAATGTTAATTGGATCAAAGTTGCAGCTCTTTCACAAAAAACCAACACACACACAAACACACACACACACACACACACACAGTCGAATCTATTTGGATGCTCTGTTTATGTATTTTTAATGCACAAACATTTTAAATGGGTTTTACAAATAAGTTTTTCAGTTTATCGACAAGGCCAGCGGACATTTGGGGCAACAAGCACAACAAAAAAAAAAAAAAAAAAAAAAAACAGAAATATGCTTTTGAACTTGTTTGTCATTATATGGTGTGAGTAAAAGTAAAATGAATGTTGTTGCAACAAGGCAGCTTTTGATCAAATTACCATCAGTGAAGTTTTAATTAATGATCTCGCAACTTTATTTCAATATTATTTGATTATGTGCGTGCAAATTTTGTGCACCACATTGAATCCCATTTAATGAATTAATTTCAGCTTGAGCTGCGGCCAATGCCCACCATTGCAGATATTGAGAATTTATTTTTTGTATTGAAATTTCAGCATTTATGTGGGGCCAGCTGTGCTGCCATAGCAGTAATTATATCCGACTATGTATCCATAAATGGATCCATATATAAATATATATGTCTATATAGAGAGGTAAAAATATGTGTATGCAAATGAGCAATGACAACTTAAAGGCGACGGCTGCACAAACAACGAAAACAGTCAACAAATACAAAGTGTGCGAGTGAAAAAGAGAGAGAGAGAGAGAGATAAAGAGAGAGAGAGAGAGAGAGAGGTGGTATAGAGCAATGTTGTTTATACAAATAACAACAACATTACCGTTAAGATTAAATGCATCGTAGTTGCCATTAACAATGATTACCTGAAAGCCGATTCCCAATAATTAAATGTGCAACAGCGCGCAATTTTTAATTGCTGGCCACAAAAAGTGCGTCAGTCAATTCATTGGATGCATTCTCTGCGGATTCCCACACGCCGCCGCCATGCCATGCCAACACTTAATTCGATTTTCCTCTCTACGCCTTCATGGACACGCCCATACGCCTACACGCCTACACGCCCGTGTTCGTGTCCGTGTCCGTGTCCGTATCGGTGTCCGTGTCCGTGTCCGGGCCCATGTTCATGTCTGCAATAATGGCCAACGCGAGCGAAGCCTCAAACTGTGCGCATATCAAAAAATGTTGATTCTGGCTTTAATTTATTCATATTTATGCAAAAGAAGCAACAATTTTGCTAGCATACTTTTTTGGCCCAGTTGCTTCTCCCCCCATCCCACCTTTTTACCCTTTGCAGAGGGTATTATAATTGTGTCATCAAGTTTGTCACACATTAAAGGCAACCCCAAAAAAATCGAAATTTTATTGATCAGCATAAAGTCTGTCTGTCAGCTGCAATTGACACAAGTTGTCTGAGCAAGTTGGCCAAAATGTCAAAGCCAAAATCGCAATTAAATTGTATTATTTGAATTCGCACACCTTAACCCAAAAATCATACAGATCAGACTGCCATATCATACAGATCGAACAAGTTATCCCAGCGAATCTACTATTCTTCTCATAGTATCGGACAACTATATAGCTTATATGGGAACAATCGGTTGGTTTTTAAAATGTTGAATATATTTCAAATAATACACCGACTTTTGAGGGTATTTAATTTTTGCCGTGTCTAAGATGGCAGTTGTTGTTTTTTTTTTTTTTTTAATACGAGCTTTGCTGTTTTTATTGCACTCGTTGCGTTTGTGTGTTGTTTATTATTTTCAACTTTAATATGCATTGAACCGCACACTCGCACACCCACACACCCGCACAACAGATACACATCCAGGTTCACCCGCAGCATTTACTTAAACTTCAAATTTTCGATGCTCATTTCACAGTGTGAATTCAATTTTAAACACATCTAATATCGTTGGCATTGGGATACTCTAGGGTTTTACTACAAAGAGTCTGTGTTGTGAAAGGTATAAATTTTTAAATTTTTATATATATATTACATGGTTACACAGTTAATTGTTCACAGCCACTATCAATTGAAAAATGTACATATTTTATTAGTGGTATGGGCAAATAGTTGTGGCATCTGTCAGAAAATCATCCTTTGACACGCCCAATATTTATTTGTGTTCGCTTAATAAATCATGCAGTTTACTGATAAATTTTCTTCCAGCTCAGCGGACAATTTCGCACATGTTTTGCAGCCATAAAATGATGATTTCTTAATTGCACGACTACGCTTAAGAAAATTGCACAAAATTAATACAAAGTCAGCCAAACTACAATTAATTGTTTTTTTTTCCCTAATCTCGCTAATTAAACGGCGGCATCAACCACACTGACAAAATTTGTATTTTTCATTAGACATTTTAAATCTTTAAGCGTTTTCTCCATTTCCGTTCCACTAAAGTATAGAAATTTTTAGATCTGAATCAACAGGCGAGTCGATTTAAAAATATAAAAATGTTTGTCAATATTTTGGGTTTATTGCGATAATTGCTTCTGCTTCACGAATATCGATAAATATATTTGTTTTTTTTTGAAACCATTAAAAACACATATTTTTTTAATTAATAAATTGGACGAATTTCATCAACGTCGGATATGGAAAATTAAACCTATTCTCATATTTATTATCATTAAATTTGTTTACTCTTCAGTACCTGTGCCTGGCATAAATACTTGAGATATTTTTTAGTTGAGCTCACTCGACTACAGCAGTATTACATGTTTTTATCTTTGCGTAATGGATTAGAGACTGATCTAGTCTGCTTGCTCTGTTTCACATTTTAGAACCTGTGCATAATAATAACAACAAGAACTGCAGCCACAATAGCAACAACAGCAACAACAACAGCAACAACAGTAACAATAACAACAACAACAACAACAACAACAACCATCATAATGAGCTGTGTTTCCGGCTTTCAGATAGCTGGTGCTGAGTTTTCTTTGAAGCTGTTTGCTGCTGCTGCTGCTGCTGCTGTTTAGCATGAGCCCAATTATGAATTATTTGTAATCTTATCTGTAGCATAAAAATTATAATAATGCGGCAAGAAACCCCACACAGTAGCAACAGCAACAGCAACAACAGCAACAACAACAACAGCAACAACAACAAACAACTTCGTTGTTGTGCCTTAGAGCATAAGGTTCTACGATTCCAGCATTAAAATTTATTAAAAATAAATAACGCAGCCCATAAATGTCCGCAGGCGGAGCACAGCCTCCACCCTCCACCCTCCGTGCAACCACGTCTCACTGGTGGTGGTGTCACAGACATGGATAGCTTTCAGACTGTGGGGTCTCATATTGTTGCTGTTGTTGTTGTTGTTGTGAAGGCTCTGCTCTGAAAGTTGCTGCGGTGCAGTCTGCATCTTGACGCTGGCATAGAACATATTCAACCGAACCCAACCCAACCCAACCACAACCCTTTCCCACTCCACTCGCTGTGGTGGTGGTGGTGGTGCAGCCCATGTGAATGGCACCAAAGTGGACGCTTCAGCATGCGCGAACTCCACTTGGAGACGGCGCGAAGAAGTGTCCGGAGGAGATGAAAGTTGAGTAGAGTCAGCAGCCAGTGGACCAGACGCTGATAAACAGGAAGTCATCGTCGCTGCCAACACTTCAAGCTTTGTGTCGAGTGGGTGGTGGCTCTGCTGTTGGTGGGTGTTGGGTGGTGGTTTGGATGGTTAGAGGATGGCTGCCATGCTATATATTGCCATGTGCATTGCCATTGTTCCAGACTCGCAGCGACTCATCTCGATTTGACTGCGACTCCGTCTCCGTCTCCGTCTCCATCTCCATCTCTGACTCCGGGCAACGGCTCAGTTCTTTGGCTTTATTCATAAAATAAATGAAGTATTTAGCTAGTCGCAGCTGAAGAGATGAGTTTTGCTGCAGTCAGCAGTCAGCAGTTAGACAGAGCGACAGGGCGACAGAGCGTCAGAGCGTCAGACAGACCGCAGGCAGCTTGGGGGTATTTGAGAATGACGTTGAAATGCGGCTCAAAACGTGACATGGCTGTGCTAACAGCCTGGCTAACAGTCTGGCTGACTGACTGACTGACTGAGTGACTGACTGAGTGACTGAGTGATTGAATGACTGACTACCTGACAGTTAGACAGACCATTTGAATTAGCATTTACCGCCACAGCTTGCATATATCACACTTCTCTATTCTCACCCCCTCTTTCTCTTCTCTCCACCACTCTCTCTCCCTCTCTCTCTCTCTCTCTCTCTCTCTGTCTCTCTCTCCCTCTCTCCCTCTTTATCTGTAGCTGTTGTAAGTATTGCTTCCTAGTTTATGCATGTGTCGAGAGAGGCTTGTCTTTGCGTGGTCCACTTGACGTATGCGGAATGTCTTGAATATATATATATATATATATATATATATATATATATGTATTTGCTTCAGTTAGGTGGAGAGGGCCAACGAGAACGGCCAACTGCAACTGGTTCACAAATTAGATTTTAGCTGCTACGCAAAAGTTTTTCGGCAACTAAAGCCGCAAAAGGTAATTATAAATAGCTGGCTGGAACCGCAGGGCCCCAAAGTCCAGCTGTAAATTCAGCCTACACATGTTTGCACATGTGTCTGTGTGCGTGTGTGTGTGTGTGTGTATGTCCTTGTGTGCAAAAATGGACTGGAAATTATATTACATGCTGCTCAAGTAGCCGAGCATTTGTTTTTAATTAGTTTGGGCCGCAGTAACCTGAGCTCTCCTCTGCCATACCCCAAAACAGCACAGGTGTGAGTGTGTGTGTGTGAGTGTGTGTGTGTGTGTGTGCGTGTGTGTGTGTGCGTATCTATTTTAATTGAATTCCACAAGTGACCGACCAAATGTTTTTGCAGTTTGTAAAAAGTTTAGCATAATTCAGTGCACAAATTTCTGTTAACCTTCAGATCAAAAGTTCAACTGATGCTTTAAGGGAAAGGAACAAGCAAGTTGACAAAAAAAAAAGGGTGCAAAGGTTAACTATGCAGTTGCAAATTGCAGAGATTTGTTCAAAGTTGCACTCTAAAAAAAAAACCAATTAATGAAATACAATATTTAGATGAATTGTACAGATATAGGTAAAGATATGTTTTATGTAATTCCATATACCCGATAAAAATGAGTTTATTATAATTAAATCTACTCAGATCGGAGTAGATTTGTTCAAAGTTGCACTCTAAAAAAAAAAAACACATATAAATGAAATATAAAATTTAGAAGAATTGTACAGATATAGCGAAAGATATGGTTTATGTCATTCCATATACAATATAAAAATGAGTTTATTAAATCTACTCAAATCGGAGTAGATTTGTTCAAAGTTGCACTCTAAAAAAAATCAATTAATGAAGTACAAAATTTAAGAGAATTATACAGATATAGCGAAAGATATGTTTTAAGTCATTCCATATACCCGATAAAAATTAGTTTATTATAATTAAATCTACTCAGATCGGAGTAGATTTGTTCAAAGTTGCACTCAAAAAAAAAAACATTTTAATGAAATACAAAACTTAGAATAGTTGTACAGATATAGCGAAAGATATGTTTTCCATATACAATATAAAAATGATGCTTTTAATTTGAACAACAATTTAACAATCGAATTTAATGCACATTTTCAACTCGAATGCAATCTTTTTGGCCCAATGAGGTGTGTGCTATATAAATGTGCGATGCATGTGCAGCAAAGATTATAAAAAAGAGACACACACTCACACATACACACACACACACACACACACACACACACTCACACACACACACACACACACACACACACACACATTAGTTAAAGCCGGGAGGCAAACGGCAGGTTGTGTTTAATTTTGCCGTCATTACCGGACAACGGTTAATGGCCATTTCTTTTTGTTGCTGTTGTTGTTAGCTGTTAGCAATAGTTGGTAGCTGATAGCTGATAGTTGGCAGCTGGCAGCTTGTAGCTGGATGGCCTTTGGCTGGCCAGTGTCCCGCCTCGAGTTTCCGCACCTTAGAAATATGTGCGCTTTGGTTTCGTTTTAGACAACCGTTAGTACAGAGAGAGAGTGGGAGAGGGAGAGAGGGGGATGACCCATCAAGCATTAAAACTCATCGTGAACAACATCTTCAGCGATCTGACGAGTTGTTGCCGTTGCTCTCAATGAGGCTGACGATGACTCTGGGTTTGTGCAACGCTTTTCACTTCCTTTCGCCAGTTCATTTTTGTTTTATTATCATGGTTTTTATTTATTTATATACACATATATATATATACATATATATATATTTTTTTTTTTTTTGTTTTTGTTGCCAATGAAATGATGCCGAAATGGCAATGATAAAACAAAAACAAGCGCGCAAAATTGCACTGCGCCTCAATATGTAGAACCCAAGGCAAAGAGGCAGAGGCAGAGGCAGAGACAGAGAGGTGGAGAGGGAGAGGGAGGGGGGAACTTTTAAGGCGTATCTGGGACAGCACTCAACACCTCATGCCGTGTTAATAAACCATTAATAATTATGCCGCTACTTTGGACATTGGTAGCGGAATTGGGCTCGCACTCAAAACTCAAAACTCGGATTCGGATTCGGATTCGGATTCGAATTCAGCAGCGAATTTGCACCAGTGTCTGCCGCAAAGCTAAATGAAGCATGGCAAATGAGTCGATTTATTTTCTATACACATTAAAAAAAAATCGGTGGCTGTGCAACAAGCGGCAACTCCACTCTCAACGCAGCAGCGCAGCAGCGGAAGACAAACAATTTCTTGGAATTGATTTCTTGTGGTTTTTGCGGCATGTAGCCCTAAAAATGCCTCACAGCATAGGCATATACAAAAAAAAAAAAATATATATATATATGTATAAAAGTGTGGAAGAAGTGGTGATGAAGGGGGGAAGTAGACCCTCTCTTTCTTTTTAAGAATTTCAAAGTCTACCCAATGACAGCTGGCTGGCCAAAGTTGTGGAAGTGGCTTACTGCATGTGGTAAGAGGCAAACGAGGGGCACTGGCACTTGCAACAAGCTGGATCGTTATTAATATCTGATATTTGATAGCTCAAATGCTACCGCACACTATTAATAGGTGCATCTGCACAAATATGTCTACGCAGAAGGATATGTTGGGTCCAAAGTTGGGTTTGGGGCTGGGCATATGGCGATGGTTTCCAAATGAAATAGAGCTTCTTCAACAGATCAGCTTCTTTGGCTCCATGGATAGTATCAAACAATTTATGGTTCGATGACTTGCGTAGATTCTTAATCTGTATATACATATGATAAATATATATATATATATAATCCCAGTGATAAACCCAATAAAATAAAATAAATTTATTGTCTCAAGCAGCTAGAATCAGCTTTAATGGGAGTAGCTATATGATAAGAAGTGTTTACAATAAATATCAATAATAAACATAATTTTAACTTTGACATTATTGATGCTATTGATAGGTGAGAATTGTTAAACTTAATATAAATATATTTTGACTTATACATTTTTGCATATCTCAATAGGATTCTCGAAAAGCTGCTGACAACTGGCGCTAAGATCCAAGTGCCGCTGTCAATCAATCAGAGCAGCTCGCAAAGGCAAAGGAAATCGACAGATGGCAAATCGCAAATAGCAAATAGCAAATCGCAAATAGCAAATAGCAAATCGCAAATAGCAAATAGCAAATAGCAATGGCAACCGATTTGCTGACAGACTGAAATTCCCATACTGCTGATTTTTCTCACAATAATTTGTTGTGCGCTGCTTGGTTTTGTTTTTGCAACAGACACCTGTGCGAGGCCCAGTTAGGCGCAGACAAGCCACCAAATATGAGACTGCAACAGCAGCAACAACAGCAACAGCAGCAACAGCAGCAGCTCTTTTGCTGGCCATAAATCTGTAGACAACTTTCCAGTTGAGTGCTTAACAATTTTGAACACGCGCAGGCCACAAAGAGCCAGCCACACCTGAGCTCAAAGACTGACTCCGAGTCCGAGTCTGAGGCTGAGGCAGTGGCTGGGAGCTGGGAGCTGGGAGCCGCCTGCTAACTGCCGGGACAGTCGAACGACCTGGACATGGACGGACATGATGCCATGGGAACGCTAGTGGCGAACACTAAACGGCCTACGCTCAGCAGCCTGCTCCAGCACTACACTCGCCAAAAATAAGTTGTATAAAAATAACCCATATTAATTGAAATTTTCATATAAAATAAAATAAATTTGCGCTTATTTTGTTGATATAGTTTTATGCATTTCCACCACTAAATGGAAAAATAAAATACGTTTTTCAACTAATGTAATTTAAAACGAAAAAAAAAGTTGCATTTATTTGCTATAAAAAGCAAAAGGTTTTGCTGAGTGTACTTATACAACAACTGGAACTCCTTCGTCTTCCGCTTATGCCGCGCAATCTGTGCCTCACCCACTCCCCTACCACATCGCCGGCTGCTGCTTTTTGCTGCACTTCGATAATGTGTAATAGTTCTATTAGTCGCATGTTGGCGCGTCTCTGGTTACAGCTAATCTCTGGCTTCCAACTTTGGCACGCTGTCATGAGAACCAAGAACCGGCCGGATCGGATCGGCAAAAATAACAACAACAACAACAAAAAAAAAAATAGCAAAAACTTTGGCCTGAATAGTTGAGCAGTTGAACAGTTGAACAGTTGAGCAGTTGAGCAGCTGGCCGATGGCGCCTCAGCTCGATTGCCCAATTTGGTGCGCACGCCGAACCGGTTCGACGCTTGGCCGTTTGCGTTCTTATAAAGTTTATATGGCACAAAACGCTGGCGTCCAATTAAAACGGAAATATTTTCGACGGCTTTTTCATTGATTCTCCTAAGCTAACCGTCCACCCATCCATCCATCCATCCATCCATCCATCCCACAGCTGTCTATCATATCAGTTCTGTGATTGTGGCTGATGCACTTTTAATAACTTTATGCGGAGCAACATTTACGAGTGTTGCCGCCCCTTTCAAATCCGTTAAAAAAACTTATATCGTAGCCAAAGCAAACTGAACAGTTAAAGTCACATCTGAATTGGTGAGCGGTAACCGCATCCGTCTTTTATTTTGGATTTTATGGCACCTGCTCGACTCTCCTCCCATATATATATATATGGGCTTGGGGCATAGATTAGAGTTGCTTCAATGGGATACGAAATACTTATAAAAAAAAAGTTATCGCTGCGTTTAACGACCAATTTATGGCACTAAAAAATTCAAAACAGGGCATTAAAGTGGCACAATTTTAACACAAATTAAATGCATTTGTCAAACGATTCACTAAAATTCTGTCTTTGTCTGGTTTTTCAATATTACTTTCGATATTTCCAAATAATGTTAAACCTAACTTCATGGATTATCTCTGCTCAGCAAATGGAGGATGGTGCAACTAAATCTGTAAAAAAAAAATAGCTCTAATTTTGATTGCAGGCGTTGACTTTCTAATAATCGTCTCCAACATTTGATTGCTGTATTTAGCTTAAAACACTTTTCGAACATTGGATTAAATGGCACAAAATTATTGGTTTCATTTGATTTTTCCACCAAAAATTCTTCTTCCTCAATTCAAGGAATGCAAATACGGCACAACACTTAATTAGAGTAGAGAACACAAAAGTTATTTTTTTTTTTATTTGTTATCCCAATTTGTGATTTGGAAAGAAATAAAATCCCCTTTGGACAATATTAGTTAAATGAGTTGCTTACACAACACTATTGTTGTGTGTATTGTGTGTGTGTGTGTGTGTTGTGTGTGTGTGTGTGTTGTGTGTATTGTTGAGGGTATTTGTACCCTCAATGGAATATGGAATACTGAAAAGTGGAGGCTGCCTTTTAATTTGCATGGCTCATTCATTTAAATTCCACAACAATAATAATAATAATAAGGCAAATTGCCAGGCATGTTTCCCCCTCATTTCAATTGAAGCACCCAAACAATTGCCAATTCTGTACTCCAGCCTCATACTCCAATGTACTCCTCCTACACCCCCCCCCCTCCTCCATCACTCCGTACACCATACTTCTTCCTTAGTTCGCTGTGTGATTTACTCTTTGGTTTATTGCAGCCCTTTTGATGATTAATTCATTCATGTGCTCATTGCCATTCATTGATATTTCTGCTGGTATTGTGCGAGTGTGCGAGTGTGTGTGTGTGTGTGTGTACCTTTTGTTAAGTAATCTGCTGCCACGCCTACTGCACCTTTTATCTATTGATTACAGTTCTCAACACATGTTCAAATTTTGAGCGGATTTGCGATCCTTCTCTGATCACCAAATGTGCCACAGCTTAAAAGCGAGGCAAAAACAGTTTCCGTTACTCCGCCCCCCCCCCCCCCCACTCCATTGGACCTCTTACCCTCACTGCTCAACATTTTGGCTTCATCTCCAATTATTCAATGCAATTAGGTTGATTGCGTTGTAATTGTGCCAGAAATTTATGCCCAATTGCCCAAGTCGGTTGGCTTCGCTGGCTCCATTGGAATCGCACTGCTTCATGCCTCATGCCTCATGCCTCATGCCACGCTTTGTGTTCATTTGGATTTAAACCACCGTCTGTCTGCATACATATTGTACGCACTGTAAATGTATCAGTTATTAGTTGCGGGTCATTTGGATCTTCTTAATGGAAAAGCATTCAAATTGCAAAGTCAAATTTTTAATAGACATCCAAAATACAAATATTTAAAGCTGTTGTTGTAATACAAATGCCACAAAAATATTAAAAATAAATATAAATAAATTGCAAATTTCCAAAATTTAAATAAATTAAATTTAATTTACTTGTT
>JAWNLY010000179.1:1237500-1302500 GCA_035042045.1 Drosophila melanosoma
CAAAAAAAAAACCAAAGATGAGTTTGGTCAGTTTCTTGGCTTGTCTTGCCTTGGCCTATAAAATCTTTGGATCTTTTGGCTCATTTCGTGTCAGTCGTTTGTCTTGATTTACTGTTTATCTCTTTTGGCCACAGTATACTGTGTTCCTCTTGATGACGTCGTCTGTTCACACCCAAAACGCCTTAAGCTTTTTCCCACGCCCAGCTGGCAAGCAAATCAAAACGCTAAACCAAAAAAAAAAAAATAAATAAAAAATAAAAAACAACAACAAGAAATTTAAAAAATAATAATATAATGACAGAAAAAAAAGAAACTACAAATCACAAAGAGTACAGGAAGTTGTGATTAAAGTTTTCGTTGTCCGTTGTGTGTTTTGATAATCGTACAGTAAAAAAAAAATCATAATACACACACACACACACAAACGCATGTATGCATATTATATATATATATATACATATACATATATATATATATATGTATATAACTATGTAAATGATACGCATAATGCTCATACATAAATTGCCAACTATTAAGAATATGTAAAAATTTTCATATGATTGCAAAGTTTGCTTTCATCGTCGCCAAGTTTCATCATTTCATCATTTCCTCAGGGGCCATTAATATTAAGCGTGTTGACTTTGATGCTGTGGTAAGGAAAAAAAAAACTTGCTTAATTAGAAAGCGAAGTGATAAAGTGCAAAGTTGGAGTCAAAAAATGACGGAATTGACGGAAACGGATGCAACGGCAAGGTGTAAAAATGGCGGCGGCTACTGCTACTGCAGCAGTTGCACGTTATGTGGCACAGAGTGGGCGGCAGAAGGTGCTTGCCACATGCCACATCTACATCTGCGAAACATTTATGGAGCAGTTAACTTTATTTACTTATAGATAAAAATAATATTTCTGAACGGATTTGATTTGGTTCAAGTATTTTTACACCCTTCTAGAGGGTTTTAAATTGATATTTCTCATAAACTCATATAGTATATATATAATTGAGCGATCCATAGCTACTATTGGAAAAATCGGAAATCATATTTAGGTTCATGTTAAAATAATATTATACTTTATTTATAAATTCCGGACCAAACTGACAAAGCTGAAAAAAATGTTCATCATCGGATTACAATTATAATTAAACTCAATCGAACTCCAAATAAAAATGTATAAATTCGCATATCAACTCGGGTTAAAAGAGGAATATAATCCTAATATTGTCGTTTATGTTTCTTTGAACTAATATTTTATTTATGCTGAACAAAATATGATTGATAAGACTTTAGTTATTTTTCAAATACATATTAAATGTTTATTTATATATCTATATTTTTGCACATTTGGATATTGATATTTGATTCGCTTTGAATTTGCCTTAGGAATTTACTCAGGTTGCTGCTTCATATCCCATATTCAATTTCACTCAATTGCGCAATGAAATTTATATTTTTTGCCCAAAATATATTTCGCATAATTTGTTGTATTGTTTTATTTTCGTATTGTGAATTTCAGTTTAGGCTTCCGGAATTTTTATTTGGTTTATTTATGCAATGCATTATTTATTCAGTTAGTTAAATAATGCTGAATATTTAACCTATTTACTACGGCTACTGTTTTCCATTTAATTTCAATAAAATTTCATATTCCTTCTAAACTTTTCCAGTTTGTTGCTTGACTGATATTTGAGATCTGAGAGCCTGATTTTGCTTTTTAATTCCATTTTCATTTAACGGCGAACTTGACATAAGTTTTGCTTCAGGCTTTCCCCCGCTAACATCACAAAATATGGCTAAAAAGAAATAAATGTTCAGCATTTACAATCAAAATGATTGATTAATTGACTTGAAATAATGAACGAGTCGCGCTCCGGCGGAGACTAAGACTGAGACTCCGATGATGACGCTGTTGATGAGCAGTTGCTGCTGTTGTTACCGCTACCAAATAGCTATTTAAATGCAACAACAACAACAACAACAACAGCAACAACAATGGCAATAATGACTCTATGATATATACATTAAAATAACAACAACAACAACAACAACAAGAATGAGCTTCTGCGCGACACTTAATTGCTTGAGGCCCTCATCCCATGTCCAAACCCAGAACTAGAGCCAAGCAAAACCAGAACCAGAATAAGAAGAATCAGAATCAGAATCAGATTCAGAACCAAAACCAAAACCCCTCAATCAATTGGCCAGTTAGAACGTCAAGAAGAGAAGCCGTCAACCAGTTGAACAGTCAACTCACATCAACTCACAGAAGACATCAGCCCGCGGCTCAATCCTAAGCTCATTGGTCTAATATTACCAGAAATCGGCTGCTAAATTAGAGGATTGCTGCTTTCCAGCCATCTATCTACCTCTATGATTATCGAGGGCAGCTTCACGAGTAAGTCAATCGTTTTGTATTTTGTCCAACTCTATCAAGAAATTTAGCAAAT
Source organism: Drosophila melanosoma (assembly GCA_035042045.1). NCBI lineage: Eukaryota > Metazoa > Arthropoda > Insecta > Diptera > Drosophilidae > Drosophila > Drosophila melanosoma. The sequence continues at coordinate 1,239,945 of JAWNLY010000179.1, forward strand.
ATGCTAGAAACATTCTCAGTTAGCAGCTGACAAATGTCCCATTATTCAGCATTGTGGCACACTTGAAACTGACCCCTTTCCCACATCTGCCACCTGAGTAAACCCATAAATTTTAGCTGACTCTCTGCTTGTATTTTGCCTGTGTGTGTGTGCCTAATCGATAATTACCGATTAGAGCTGGTGTAAGCATAATTTAATTGCTATTCATTCCAAGTCACCTTATGCAGCAGAGTCTAAGTTGAAGAATATTTATCTGTGTCTTGTCTTGTCTTGTCTTGTATTGTCCTCATCAAATTGTTGAATTTAATGCGACAACTGTTTGCACATTTAATCGAAACAAATTAGAAGCCATACATATTTTAAGGGTGCCGTTTCGTATTTGTACTACGATTAAAAATAAATATGCCATTAATAGGACTGGCGCAGAAAACTATCAAAAAGCGCGTTGCTTGTTGGAGTCATGGTGGGAGAAGGTGCCTGGTGGGAGGTGGGTGCTCGTCTGCAGCCATTAGTCTGACCCCCGCTCGAGCTGACCATAAGCATTTTGTGGCGCAATGATGTATGGGACGTGTGGTATGTGATGGGCCTGTGCTTTGGCTATTGGTGGCACGAGCTGATATCGGCGGGGAGATGTGAGAGCTTTGGGCTGCACAGCAGGTGCTTAAATGGCGCATAGTTAACGGGCCACCGGAACAACAACGGACAACGGACAACGGACAACGAACAACGAACAGCGAACAATTGGCAGGCAGCTGGGAGCAGCTGGGAGTCAAGGATAATAAATTTTCTCCTACTTTACCCCAAAATATAAAGCAGCACAGAAAACCAGCTCTCTCTCTCTATCTTTCTCTCTCTCTCTCTCTCTGTTTCTCTCTGTCTATCTCCCTTTCTCTCTTTCTCTCTCTTTCACTGTGCAGTTTTGTTCCTATTGTCACAGCTAGTCATAGTTTTGTTTGGGACAGACCACCTCCCCCCCCCATCATTGTGTAGCTCCTCATCCCATTTCCCGCTGTTATTGTGTTTTTTGTAAAAAACCAAAAAAAAAATAATAATAAATAAATAGTGAATGCTTCTGGTCAAAATAATAAATTTGTTCTGGTTAATAGACTTATTTTAATTTATGTGATTTCATGCGGTTATTCGTGTGGCTTTTGCAAATGCATTACCCATCAGTGGCACATTTTTTGCCACGCCCATCTGCTGACTATCTGCCGCAGTATCTACAAATACAAATACACACAGAAATATGCATTGCATTCGCCGTAATGGCCATAATAATTTGGATAACCTGGATCGTTGATCTATCGTTGTTTGCTTAATGGGAATTATGTAACCAAAATTGCGAATATTTCAAAAGTTTCGTTGCCGTTTTACACACACCTACACACACCCCCCCCCCCCCCCCCACACACACACGTAGTTTCATGTAAATATTAGTTTTATAACCACTGAAATAAAATTGCTTTTAATATTGGTGTTACTTTATTATTTTTGTGTTGAAATTTAAAAAAAAATACTTTAATACCCTGTCATTCCCCAAAAATCTAGTGTCACAAAACTGTAATAAAATTCTCTCAAAAATAGTCCTATCAATTTCCTTACCATTCAGTTCAAATTCCGCGCACATTTATAAGACAAACTCAATTTTTTTAAAATAGTACAAAACTATTCAACCTAAGCAAATTTCGAAATATTATATTTAAAAAAAAAAAATCAGAATTAATTTACATAGCACAAATAACTAAGCAACCTCAAAATCTGTTCGGATTTGTCATTTTCCTTCAACGAGCAGTTATAATATTTCAAATGTTTTTTTACTGTGCAAATGTATAAATGGCAAAAAAAGTCACAAAAAATTGTATTACTAACCAGATTTCGTATTAAAAAATACAATCAATCCAACATCCTTCTATACTCTCGTTAAATATGTAAAAGATCCTGTCTCATTCTCTTGCTGAATTTATTATTGGGCTAAATTTGTAGTTTTCAGGCAGACAAATCACGACTTGCCTCTTCTCACCTCACCTCACCACACCACACTACACCTCACCTGAGCGGACCAACGCAAATGAAGACCTCAACTCAGAAGGTATACCACAATTCAATAGCATTTCAAAATTCACATTCAATTCGGGTTTTCATGGCTGTTGAACTGACCGAAGAAAACCCTTTCAGCTGCTACAAAATTACAACCCACATCCGCCCACATTTGGTGTAATGGCCATTGCCTGTCTGCTGCTTGCATGCCGCAGTCAATTTTCTACTGAATTAAATAATTAATTATATAATTGCAAAGTGTTTGAAAAAGTCGAACGTAAAATTCTCACGCTTTTCCTCTTGTCGTATAAAATTTGTAGTTCACTTCTTCGGTTTATGTCTAAAATATTTATTATAATTATGGCCCAGCTGGTATGGTGAATGTGCGTGTGTGTGTGTGGGTGTGCATGTGTGTGTGTGTGTGTGGGTGTGTGTGTTAGTGGCTATTCATAGAAATCTAGGCATTGATGATATTGGAGATCCTTTTGGCAATCGATAAACATGCGTGCATGTTATTTTTGGCTAGCAGCGCTGAGAAGAGAAAAATCTAACAAATTGATTGAGGCAGCAAAGTTGACACACTTAACTAGAGGTTAGCCAACACGACGATGGCTGCCACGCCTTGTTCACACAATCAGCCCACGCAACGCCCCCACGAGCACAGGTTCTGTTAGCTGCTGGCTGCTGGCAAAAGTCGCACATTTATCATAAATATCAGCAATATGTGAAATTGATTTTGCATGTTCGACACAACAGATACCCTGTAATCGGATTGATTGAGCCACATTGTATTTTATATATATATATATACTCGTATATAGGTATATAGATAAGTTATATAAATGTGTACACAGATTTGTAAAAATCACTAGCATTGCTAGAGTCTTATATACCCCTTTTTATTTGCCACGAGGTATATAACGAACAGCAGCAGCTGTTGCAGATGCGACTCAGGTTGCTCTGCAGAATTTGTGGCACTATGTCTAAGGCGCTTGCCACATTTGTTCATCTTGTGTTGTTGCCCGTCTCTGTGTTTATCGATAGCTACTGTACCTGTTTGTCTGTCTGTCTGACTGTCTGTCTGACTGTCTGTATGTCTATCTGTCTGTCTGACTGTCTGTCTGTCTGTCTGTCTGTCTGTCTGTCTGCCTGGCAGGCTGCCCGTTTTCGCCTGAAGTTAAGAAAAATGCTGCGCTTCATTTCGATTTCAATTATGCGCAATCATTTTTCAAGTTCAGATCAACGCTTGTCGCCCTTGTTTCGCACCTTACTGTGCCGTACCGTATCGAACCGTACTGAACCGAACCGAACCGAACCAAAATGTACCGTTGCTGTGTGGCATTGCGGGCACGCGACAAAAATTAATAATTGAGCAGCCAAGCGATGCCATTTGCTAAATTGAAACCAGCAACGGCAAAGTGGCAAATCAATTTCGTTACACTTTGATTGTATGCAAATCTTCGCTGGGGGACTTCTGAGTGCTCAATTTGTGCAGTGGAGTTCGCCGTGGTGTGGGTGGTGGGGGTGGTGGTTGTAGCAGCAGAAAGTGCGTTCAGCGGAATATACAAGTTATACAGGAGCGCATTGCTGCCGCACATTGTTGCTGCCGCATTTTGCATGCAAATTAAGTGCAACACTTGTTGCTACAATCGTGCCAGCATCCTCATCCTCACCCTCATCATCATCATCATCATCATCATCATCACCATCGTCGTCATCTTAATCATGACCGCTGTTCCACAGCAGCTTACAGCTGCAACACCGTGCAACAAATGGGGGAATTTTACTATTTTTTTTTACACCTGCTGCTGACCGCCGCGAAACGTGTACATCAATTCGTCAAATCAAATTAAGTGTCCTGAAATAGTTTTGGGAAATATATATACATTTTTTTTTTTTTGTATATATATTAAATGGCGCTTAACCTGTGACAGCTTCACCTGATCAAAGTTATTTATGATTTTGAACTTTTCACAAAAATAAAGATGGATTTTAAGCTTAATTGACTAATTAAGCGGTTGGCAATTCCTAAAATCGTTTCAATTTAAATTCAATATGACTTTATAAAGATTCATTAAGCGAAATTAGAACTGCGGCACTTATTATTGAAGAGTTTTTAATTCCCAGGCAGGCAACTGTCATCAGCCAGCCATCAATTGACAGACCGCAATTAAGGTCATTTAACTATTTTTAGGTATTGTTTTGTCAGTCATGTGAATTCATGACTGGGGGAGGGGGGGGTGGGGGATTGACATCAAAGATGTTAAGTGCAACTTAAGAATCTGTATATTTAATATTTCAGTATTTGCGGCAACTTTGCGAAGACGCTTCTTTCTGAAGACCAACAAAACTAACGGCAGTTGTGCACAAAAAAAAAAAAGAAGCGTAAATTAAAATTAAAATAAATAGCCCAGCGAATGAATGAGTCGCTCTTAAATAATTTCTACACTTTTCGCTTTAATTTCGTTGTTGTTCTTTTTTTTGTGCCTTTTATTTGTATTTACTTTGCACAGCACAGCTGCTCCCCGCGAAGGGTCAGAAAAACTTTGCCCTTGCGTTAGTTTTTGCCGTTGTTTTTGCTTTTGCTTTTGCTTTTGCCTTTGCCTTTGCTTTTGCTTTTGTCGCTGCCTTTGGCTTTGCCGCTGCCTTTGTCTTTGCCAGTGTGTAGTGCCTCTAATTAAGATGAATTAAGCAAAATCATTTCGATTAGAAGTAGGAAACAGAGAAGCAAACGAAAAAAAAGAGCAAAAAATACACACAAGACAGAAACAGAAACAGAAACAGAAACAAAAAAAAAACAAAAACAGAGAAAACTGTTCCCCAAGAAATGCTGCTAACTGTTGTTCAGCCGTTTGATGATCAGCCGATGGACGACGACAAAAATTAAGATGAAGATGAAGATGAAGACGATGAGGATGACAAAGACGAAGACGAAGACGATGACGATGACAATGACGATGACAATGATGATGCCTCACAAATGTCGCGGTTCACGCGGTGTTGACAAAAAACAAACGCTCAGAAAAAACAGCTCACGGGAAGGGACCACTATCAAATGCTGGATGGACTTTGCTGTTCCACTGCTCCTCTAAGCATAAAAGCTATGCCAATGATTTGGTAACGCCACCGAAACAAACTACTTTTGATTAAATGGTTTATCCTTATGGTTATTTAAGAATGCTTATCGATACTAAAATGGGTTACATTTTTCAGGCTGTTGCCATTACAAATTGTTATATTCTAGCATACTGATGAAAATAATACATCATAGAATAAAATTAGTATGATTTTTCATATGTAATTAAATGACTTTTAATACCATTAAATACACATTGTTGGTTCTAAGTCAGGTTGGGAAGGTCTTAAATAAGATTTCATGGAAAGTTTTTCGCTTCGAGAGTGTTTGGGTTTCGGGTAAGATTGGAGAAAACTTTTAGATGTTGCTGTTGGTTAATCATTTTTATTTCGAGTGTGCTTATGCGTGTGTGTGTGTGTGTGTGTGGATGTGTGCATGCTTATTGTTGTGTGTACTTTAATTAATTAAGATTTATAAACAGGCAGGCAGAGCAATTCAACGGAAATTTAAATGCAAGACCAAGGCATGTTGGTTCTTTTCCCCATTTTCTGCTTGTTTAGTTGCTTGCTTGTTGTGTGCAAAATTTTCACATAGTCTTTTGGCCCCATTCCCCCATTCCCTCACCTCCTACCCACCATGACGAAACATACCTCTTGCCAAGTGAAGTAGGGAGCGTTGTTGCCATGTATTTAATTTAATTGAATTTGCGCGCCGTCAACGACGATGATGACGAACTTAACGAGCAAAACTGGCCAAGAAGCCCACCACGGTCCGACCCGGCCCATATAGCCAACTATATAGTGTACACATAGGTATAGTGGTAGTGTTGGTGATGGTGATGGTGGTAGTTAGGTCTGTTAGATGTCCGGGTATGGGTAATATGATAAAATGATTACACATCCGGCACAACTTTTGCACCGAGACATTACTCATACGACACGCTCCCCGGCTGCGGAGGAAATGTGTTTAGTGTAATCCGGCAGCGGCCCTTAAAGCGATATCCACTGCGAGATGTGCGCATGACATACGCGTCTGGGGTCGTCTGGGCGGCTCCACCAATGCAATTATGAAAATTTACGAGTTTTTGTTTGAGACGCCAAGTTACACTGCAGCTTGTTGTTGTTGTTGTTGTTGTTGTTGTTGTTGTTGTTGTTGTTGCTCTCGTTGAACATAATTTACGATGTGGCAAACTTTAAACTAAAAGCTCGCGAAAGAGCAAACAAATTGCCCTACATCATAAAAATTGAATTTAATATAAAGATGTTATAAAGTCGAAAGCTAAAAAAAATAGTTCCAGCGATATCATTCAGATCAGCTTGTGATGGAAATTTGCTTATGCTCTGATAAATAAATACCAAAATTATATAAAAATAAAAGTTCAAATTTGCAAACGAAAACAGCAATCGACCTTGGTAACAAAAAGTTTAGTTTAATACAATACGCAATGAAATGAGTTTTTCCAAAAATGGATTATGAATAAATATTCAGCTAAACATTTTCCTTAATATTGATGAAATTGATGTGCTGTAAAAAAAATATGCATATGCAATTTTTAGCTAACAAGCACATCTGCATACCATAACTAAAGTAAAATAATTACTTAGCCGCAACTCGTAGTTTTTTCGTTGTATTTTAGATCTGACAGCAATTGAATAATCCCTGAACCACTTCCAATCCTTTTACATTGTTTTCTAAGGTTTAAAAGGCGCACAATACAAATATTTCACTATCTGCTTAAATCAAAAAAAATATATATATTTTTCCAATATATCAAGGTAATCCATGTTAATCCATGCCTGCCTTGCCAGAGAGAAGTCATTAGGCAGGCTCTGAGTTGAGAATATGAGAACAGTGCTAAATATATTCCGAGAACTCATTAAAAATGGATTTGTGCAAGAGCATTTAATAATTAATCAATGTATTAATGCAAAATCTGTTAGTCGAGCTTACTCAATTCAATGAAATATATTTCTAGCTCGAGCTTTGGCCTAAACTAGTTCCAACTTAAGAAATAATCGCAAATTGCTTCCATATTTGCAAATTTAGTTTTGAATGTAAAGTTGTGTTTTGTACGTGTAATGCAATCCGTTTAAATGTATTGTATATTTCCCTTTGTAATGTTTAATAGTGCAGTTGATAAATTCAAATGCAATGCAGAGATTTTCAATAGCAGCAGGCAAAACTAGATTTTGTACAACGTGTTTCTGGTCTGCTAAGATAGCTTAAATTGTAGTCGTTGTTGTCTTGTTTGTTGTGTTTGTTGTTGTTGTTGTGCTTGTTGTTGTTGTTGTTGTGTGTGCTGGTTTGACTATCATATTATGCCGTAAACTGGCGCCAAATCATTCGCAAGTCTCAATGACACCTGCACGAATTGTCGTGTAACACTTTGAATTTATTTTTATATTATTGGTTGAGTGAATGTATTGGTTTATCTCTATCTCTGTCTGCGTGCGTGCGTGTGTGTATGTGTGTGTGTGTGCGTGTGTGTGCGTGTGTGTGTGTGTGCCAAGCAACGGTCTTGTGCGTCTTTATCTGTTTTTCAAATCGAGGAGCCATGTCAAAAGGCGTCGTTGTTGTGGACCACGCGACGTATGCGCAACGCGGCAGCTAACACAAAGCGCGAGACATGAAAAAATGTTGGTCGCGTGGGCGTTGCGTCTCCAACAACGGCAGCATCAGCATCGGCAACAGCAACAGCAACAGCCAGATAAAAACCTGCCCCACAACTCTTGGCTATAACTTTGGATTTGTTTTGATTTTATTGCAATAATAACAACACCAACACCAACAGCAACATCAACAACAACATCAACAACAACACCAACAGCAAATGACAGAAGAGAAAAAAAAATGCTAATAACAATAACAAAAATATAAAATAAGCAACGCACAGCTGAAATTCGATTCGAAACGAGTTTCAATATAATAATGCCCTATACAAATCGCCGATGAGTACCATAACATTATCATTAAGTTGGTTCCCCAAATGGCAGATGTGTTCATATCATCGATTTCTTTGGATTAGTTAGCAACTCCAACCAAAAAAAAATGTTCAACCAATCTTCGAATCACCAAATCGTTTGCCGTACATTATCGCAATGTGGGCAATTTAAAAAACGTTCTTATGAGTTCCTAAATAACCGATAAGTGTACAAATTTGAAGTGAAAAATATATATATTTAAATTTTACTTTACTTTTTTGCAATGGTTTCTGTGTTAATGCTAAAAAAAATAGTTATTGTTTTTCGTTTTATTCTTTATATAATATTTTATTTTTATTCGTTTTTTATCTATAATATTGTTACATATTTTTTTTATACTTAGGATATTCATTGTTCGGTGCCTTTTCGTGTCATATTCGATTAATTCTATCTGCGGTTGGCCAACTTTTTGTTAAATCTCGTGTCCACTACCACTTGTTGTTGTGCCTTTTTTTTTATTGAATGTTCAAACTGTTTAAAATGCTTAATATGAACACAAAAAACCAAAAAAATAAATAATACAAAAAAAAAAAAAAAAAAAACAGAAAGAAAAAAAGTTATAAGCACATTTTATTGTGTCGCCAGTCTCAACTTTAATCAAGTTTTCGTCTGCCGATTTGATATCTACGTTTTATATTTTGGTTGTGGTTGGTTTCTCGGTCGTTTTCGATATTTTTATGTGATTTTTATATATTCTCTTGCGCATTTAATTTAAATTTTGTTATTGCTGTCAGTTTTGTTATTCTTTTTTTTGCTTTTGTTCTGCTTTATGAAATACCTGATTTTTATGGCAAACAAAACACAAAACGTTCGACTGCATTTTTTTGTTGTAGTTTCCGATTTTTAGTTTGGTTTTCTGCTGTGTCTTTTCTATACAATTTTTTTTTATTTATTTATTAATTTTTTTTTTTATTGTGTTGTAGGCGCCGCCAAAAATCGTATTTGGTGCCATTTTTGGTAAAATGTCTGTCATTGAGTGCTGCCATGTTTTGATTTGTTGCTTTATGCTATATTTGAGCTAAAATCGTCATAAATAAATTTGAACAACAATTTGATAATGAAAATCAATTAATTCCATTGTAATCGAATGGCATTTTGTGCGCCTCTGATTTGCTTGTGATTTGTCTCCAATTTGCTTTTGCCGAGGGCGTGGATATCGTGAAAGTGAGTTGATTTATCACTGATTTATGTACAGCTCTCCAAACTTGGATCGCAATGTCATTGGAGTTGCTCAAAAGTGGGTTAAAATACCATGAACCCAATAAAACATATGTGTTTTTGTTGTTGCTCTCAATTGATTAACTAGTCATTCTTTTCTCAATTTTTATATTCATTTACATATTTTCACTTGCTTCTTTCTGGGCAAACTGAAATTTAAAGCCAACTTAACTTAGAGAAGCAGTTCAGCTTTAATGGGAATAACTACGAAAAACAAAATATATTTTTTGTATATTTTTTTTCTTTCATTAATTTTTTTTTTTTTATCTTTTCCTGCTTTATTTACTGCACGCATAATCGCAAATTTTATACTCACAACTACATTTGCCAGACACGCATCAGAGCTGCTTATGATCCTATTACAGCAAGTGCCATAGAAATGCCCAAAAAGGTAGCCGAATACAGCATACCCTGTAAACTAAAAAAAATGTGGTAGACCTTTGCTAACTGAACTGAGTGTCGAATAAGCCAAGTTGGTAATTGTTTAGAGGGTATCAAGTGTTGAGCACATTTTATGCAACTGAATATTTGGTTAGCTGTCCACATCTGCGGTTTTCCGTTTTGTAATTTGTTATTCATTAAGCGTTGAATCCGTTCAACAATGTTTTTCATGCTTTTCCAGCTGTTGCTTTTAATGATGTTGTTGATGTTGTTGTTGCTGTTGTTGTTGTTGTTGTTGTGGCTAGGGGACTATTTGATTTGCGTTTGATGATATGCAACAAAATGTTTTTGCACTTGCATCCACAGCATTCAAAAAGCTGCTGCCACACGACCACACGACAGATGAATAAGCTGACGATGAGGCAGATTCGGATGAAGAAGAAGTCATTTAGTCAACAAAGGTAAAAGTTTTTTGGTCACGTCGTTAGTTGGAAGCCAAGTTGCCCATTCAGCGGGCACTTAACTTGCATTCTAATTAAGCCATAGATTAATTGTGCACTTCCTTTGAGTTGGTGCTGCTGCCACTGCTGCTGCCACTGCTGATGCTGCAACAGGAGGCACTCCAAATGAAATCTGCACTCTTCAAAGGCGTCCGGGCAGCTAGCTGAGCAGCTGAGCAGCTGAGGAGCTGAGGAGCTGAGTAGCCGAGTAGCTCAACCGAGTTTATGTTCTGACAGCGGGCTTAAACAAGTGAATTGCGGCAGTGGCCCAAGGTGATGGGGCAGACATGGTCGCAAGCGAACAGCCAAGTCCAACTGAAGAGAACGGGTTCAAGTTATTTAATCTTGGATATAAACGTTGGCAAATAGCAAAAAAAAATAAAAACAAAAACAAAACAAAAATATTTAACGAGACGGGAAAAAATGTTCACACAGCTAAAGATAAAGCAAATAACTAAGATCTTTGATGTAATTAAACAAGCGCAAAATTATCCAGAACTGGATTCGAGGCCAGTCAACATTGCTAGACAATGAATTAAATATATTTCTCTGATGTGAGACAGAGAGAGACGCAAACAAAAAAAAAAAAATAAAAATTCCAAATCTATGTCGAGTATCTGATAGATACAAGTGTCACATTGTGAGAAAGTATCTTTCGTTATAAATAACTCACAAAATGTATTCAGAAATACATTTCTGTTACATTGTGCTATTAAATTACAATGAATTACATTTAATTTGATTTTATCCAAAATGTATATTTGTGTTACTAATAATAATATTTATTGTGGCTAAGCTATTTAATTTTTGTTTTAAATTGTGCAAAAGTAGAACAACAACTGTTTGCATCCGTTTAAAAAAGCATCAAGGGAAAATAATCAAAATAATATTTAAGTACTTTTCAAGTTCTACAAATAAAAGTAAGACTTTTACTTTTTTTTCTTTCAAATACTTGCAACTCTGATATTCTGTCTCTGTGTGCGTGTGCTGTGTGGCAACAACAACACCTTGGCACACCTCAAGATTCCCACATATCACAAACAACAATAAACAAAGCACGTCCAACAAAAAACTTGACCCCATGTGACGTGTGTGTGTGTGTGGATAGCGAGTGTAACAAATTGCTGTGCTACTTTAAATGGTACAGTAAAATATATATCTTAAAGCCATCTTAAAATGCCATATAAAATATGTGTTAAATATGAGCTTTAAATAATTCACAGCAACAGCCAGAATTATCATGCTTTGGCGTGGCCATGTCTACTTTTTGATTATCACAAGAAAATCAAAAAAAAAAAACCAAAAAAAAAAAAATAGACAGCAACAACAACATTAAATAAAAACCAAAATGATGATGACGCTTTGACGCCTGGTTTTTATTTTGGGTTCGAGGCACAAATCACAGACAACATTTGCATCCAGTCAGAGTGTGTGTGTGTGTCTCTTTGTGTCTGTTTGTGTATGTGTGTGTGTGTGTGTGTGTTTGCTTGTGTAGTGTATTGCAAATGATTTATGATGTGTTTGCCAAATTCGAACGTTGACTAATTTCAAGTGTTGTTTTTGTTGCCGCCACACAATCACAAATAAAACAAATGTTCGCCCAGTTTTCATTTGGCATCCGCAACGCAGCAGCTGCGCACGCGCGCGTTTTCAGCGCGTTTTTTCACGCGTCGCATTCATTTGTTCTCAGCCTACCAAAATCATGTTCGATTATTAAATGCGCATTTTGTGTTTTTATTTATTTTTTATTTTTTTTAATTTGATTTTTTAATCGTGTTAACTCATATTGCTCGATTGTCCAATTGTTTGCCACTGACCCTGCTCCTACTCCTACTCCTGCTGCAGCAATTTGTCTTCAGTTAACGCGACTTTTGGGTTTATAAAAAAAACCAAAGACATCTTATCTGCTCATCTGCGGCTGCTCCTGCTGCTGCTTCTGCTGCTGCTGCTGCTGCCCATACATCATTTATTATGCTTATGCAAAAGTGAAAAAGGAAATACAGCAATTCGTAATACAAATGAAGAGAATCTTATCAGAAGATGGAACAGTAAACAGTCTCAGTAACCGATACCAAAACTCTGAAACTGAAAACGCAAACCAAAAATGCAAAAACAACAACAACAAAAAAAAAAAAAAGAAAGAAGCGAATCCGAAAACCCACTTCGAGTTGGTCTTATCAGTGGCTTGTCAGGCCTGCTGCCAACAGCAGCAGAGTCGCTGGTGGACTGCCCGTGCTTCCCTCCCCCTTCACCTCTCCTCCACCACCATTGCCTGCGGTGGTGTTTGGACTGTTTCTGTTGTTGTTGCAACTGTTTCGCTTCTCAGCTGGAGTCACATTTAACCTTTTCTGTTTCGGTGGCTGCGACGACGTTTGCGAAATTGAAAGTTTTGTCGGCATTTGACGCCAAAACTGGTTTACTGGCCAAAAAAAAACAACTGAACAACAAAAACAACGTCAACTGCATCCACTTGGCCGCAGTCCGACCAAACCTCAATTTCTGCTCTGCGGTTCGCTGCGGCTGTAAGTGGAGTTGTTCTGCTTTGCTGCACTGAAAATAACAAAAAAAAATATATATCCTTGCAACAGCTGTGCCACATTGAAATAACAGTATCTTTGCAAATATGCTGCTTAAATGCACAAATCAAATTAGTCCACAGAAAATATATTTTTTTTTTCTGATTTGCATTCACAAATGTTTATGTTTAATTTTTCTGAGTGTAGGGTGGTGGTGGTGCTGCTACCGAGTTTTTCAGCTCAGTATGGTTTTGTGGTGCAAAATAGAGACTGCCCTCCCCCCCCCACCAACCACCAGCCACCGCTGGCCAACTTATTTTTTGAACCTCCTTGTCAAGTCACAGATACTGATGCAGATGCTGGTACCAAGTCACAGCGCCACTAATTGCCACACTGTGGCATAGTTAGAAGGGGGCGTGGCATGTGACTGCTGCTGCTGCTGCTGTTGCGGCTGTTGCTGTTACTGTTACTGTTGCTTCCACTCCCCAAACTAGTCGCAACAATAGCAATGCATAAAAACTAGCAAAAAAAGCCGTTTTGCTTGCTTTTCCACATCTTTGATGCACATTTGATATTTGCACAGGTTGCTGGGTAACTTTTTGTTGAGCAGCCAAACCCGAAATTATTTACAAGTTTTGCGGTGCAAACTATAACCTTTCAACGGATGACGCATACACCTGCCAGCGTTGCAACAACACCACCAACCCAGACACACTCCCTGCCCGGGTTCTCAACCCAGTCGCATCCGATAACTTTTTGGAAACGCATTGCAAAGATTAGAATTTATATCCGACTACTTTTATTATTTGTTAGTACAGTAGTTCTTCTTCTTCTTCTTCTTCTTCTTCTTCGTTTTTGCGGGCTATATTTGTTTTGGAGTTTATTGTCCAAAATGGTTTTTGTGTTTACACTTGCAGCGTTCCAAAGTTTTCTGTTAAGTTTGAGCCTTTGTTTTTTTTTTTTTTTTTTGGCTGACCAGCTCATAGCAAAAGAGCAAGCGTAGAATGCACAACATTTATATATATATATATATATATATATATGTATATACATTTTATATGTCTCTGTCCTGCGTTAACAAAATTAAAGCAGCTCTTGGCAATTATAGGAGGCCTGGGGCAGGGAAGCGCTTAATGGGGTCGGAATTGTGGCTAAGAGTTTCCTTCTTCGAGGTGCTATAAATAATTGCAAGCAGCTGAAAAGTTTTGTACAAAAACTATGGCAGGACTATGCAGAACTTGGACAACTTCAGCCTTTGCTGGTCAAATGCTGCGGTCAGTAGTTTGCGCTTGTCTTTGGTTTGCCAGCCATCCAGCCAGCCAGCCAGCCAGCTGAAAACATGGCCAACAATCTGCGGCAGCCAACCAACCAAGTCGTTTCCAAGTTCAGCTAAAAGCCGGCTGGCCATTTGATAAATTGCTGCTAATCTTTTACTCTGGATGCGTTTACAATCACAGCTCGAACAATTTACACTTCTCATTGTATTATTAAGTCCCAATCCAAAAAGATTCACCTCAATTTCAAAATTGTTAATAACATAAAAACTGATCAAGTTGCAATTTAAATATATTTTTTTTTTTAATTATACTAAACAAAATTAAAATGTATACAAGTTTTTTGCATTTATACAAATATTTATTAACCAAATTGAAGTGCATTAATTTTGAAGTAAATTTATTGTGGTAATTGAAACTGAATGTTTTTTTTTGTTTTCAATTTATTAAAAAACATTGTTTTCCTTAAGCGTTGTGAATTAATCTTAAATTCCAATTGAATAAAACTTTGCCTTAATTTTACATACATTTGCAATTACTTTATTTATTCGCATTTCGACTTGCCTCGAGCCTCATTAAATCCCATGTGAGAGTTGAAAGTGTTTGTGAATAAGTACAAAAGTCAACTTATTGTTTTAATTAACTTGAATTTTTTGCTGTTATTGCCACTCATTATCAGTTTTTATCAGAATGTGAAATGTTTGACTGCACTTCACATTGCATTCAGATTTATATCTTGAATATGTGCGTATTTTTGGACATGAAATAATATGCTCAATCAATGTGAGTGCCCCTCCTCCATCCTCCTCCACACACTCCTCACTTTTTTTTTAATGAATTTTGTTTTGTTTAACTGTACAATGTTTTTCACATATATAATATATATATATATTAAAAAATAATCACATTTTAAAAATTGTTTACAGATAAATATTAAAATCCATCCAAATGTGCGCTTCACTCAATCTATCTCCATCTCTTCCTCTCTCTCTTTCTCTCTCTCTCTCTCTCTCTCTCTCTCTCTGTCTCCTTCTTTCTTTCTAGCATACTTAAGTTTTGTAGTATCTACTTGTTTACAGCTGAAATCATTGGCTTGCATTGGTTTTTATTTAATTGCACTTTAATTAAGTTGCATTGTTGAAAGCGACGTGTCGCTGACTGCCAGCTAGCCAGGCAGAGATTGCAATTGCAACTGCAACAGCAACAGCAACAGCAACCTCCTGTCTCTCTCTCTCTCTCCCCTCCTCTCTCTCTACCATTTGAGCCACAAGCTGTAGGTTCTTGCAACGCCTGAAGATAGAAACATTGCTGTTCTTTGGGTGGCAGTGTTTGTGTTTGTGTGTTTGCTTAAAAGTGTTGCTGTTGCCCTCCGCCACAGCTCTCTATGTGTGTGTGTGTGTAAGGGTGTGAGTGTGCGTGTCTGTGTGTGTGTATGTGTGTGTGTGTCTGTGTGGTGTGGTGTTGTTTTGAATGCCAACTCAAACAGTCAAGTGTCGTGCAGTGAACTGTCAATAGAGTGTACAACGTTCAACATTTCTTGCTTTTTTTTTATTTTACTTTTTTTTTTTACTTTATTCTCCTCTGCTCTGCTCTGCTCTGCTCTGCGCTGCTCTGCGCTGCTCTGCTCTGCTCTGCGCTGCTCTGCTCTGCATACAAATGCAAGGCAAATAGAATGAATTGTTTTTGCTGCCGCTGCTGTTGCAGATGAAGCAGACAAATAAGGTGCCGAACACCCACACACACACACACACACACACACACACAAACACACCCTCAACTCCGAGTGACAACTTTGTCTAGCACCTTGGCCAGCCAACGCTAATGAGTCCCGAGTCCTGAGTCCTGAGTCCTGAGTCCCGAGTCCTGTGTCCTGAGTCCTGCTTGATGCCTGTCCTCGCTGTCGACAACAACTTCCTGCTTGGCTGGGTTTTTGTGTTGATGCAGCAGCCCCCGTTGTGCTGCTGACTAATCCATTTCATTGAGAACTTATCTCAGCATCTCCCTGCCCAGATATCAACACCCAAACCCAACCTCCAACCGGTGGCTGCTGCTGTGATTTATTTTATGAATGAACTCCACATTTTCATTCATTCATTTGGTGTGTGTTGGCTGTGGTAAATACTACGAACGTACTACGCCATTGGGGCTTCGCTGAGAACATGCAACGGCATGCGCCTATTATGAGTGCCGTGCCACAAGGATCTGCTTCCGTCTTTGGCCCAAATAGAGTGCTGACGTCGTCATCGTCATCGTCATCGTTGTCCTCATCCTCAGTCCCGTCATCATCATCATCATCCTGGCTGCCAATTAAAATGCCACCGCCAGGCACATGCGTTGCCTGTCCTCGGTATGGGTGTGTGTGTGCTTGTGTGTGTGTGTTTGTGTGTGTGTGTGTAGCTGTAGGTGTAGGTGTAGGTGGGCTTGTTATGCTTTGTAGCTGCTGATTAAAGAAAGGGGAGGCGAAGGTGGGAGCTGGCCACACATCCCACGGCCTGTCTAGCACAAATCGCTTTGCTTCGCCCCACTTCCCCCCCCCCCACCCCTTTGCAGGGGACAACCCCTTTAATGACACTAAATCAAGCGTGCTTTGCATTTGTATACCCTGAGCACTCAATTAAAAATTGCCAAAAGGGGTGTAATGATTTTGTGCCAACGTATGTAACAGGCAGAAGAAATCATCTACAATAAATGGATTCTTGATCAGATCAATAGTCGAATTGATATAGTCCGTCTCATCTCGAGACTTCAGATTTGGAATATAAACTGTCGCATACACTGAGCAAATCAATAAAATACCATATGAAATATATATAAGTTATTTATATTTATCTTACCAAACAAATACACAAAAATACTGCTTGCATTTGGGTGTGCAAAACTTTAAAAGTTAAGCAGAGTATATCGAAGTGCAGCTTACTCGACTACAACATTCTTACTTATCCTGTGTGTGGTAGGAGACTCATCCACGCCGCATCATTGCAGCATTCCTCTTCCAACATCCTTCCCGCAATTCCTGTTGCCTGGCTTTTATTTTCTTCAAGAATCTGCTGATTACACTCGCCTACATAGCAGTTCCACAGGAGAACAGGAGAAAACAGGATTCATTATCTTAACTAACAGATGAAAATCCTTTAACTAAAATTTATTTTGTCTTTTCTCTTCGGCCCTTTTCAAAATTGAATCTAAGTTGTCAGATAATATTTTATGGTTAATTGTATATTTTTTATGATCCACTCATTCCAGAAAAGAAACTAAACAAATTCTAATCAGGCTGCAAGAAGTCTAATAATATGCAAACCTAAGTTAAGTTTTCAATACTCTAAACACGATTCTGCTCTATGTGAAATATGAGAAAACTATTTAAAATTCTTGGAAACTCCTTATTTAAACTGTGTTTTATTACACACTCGGGAATTCGAATGCAAACTTAAAACTGGGTTTAAGTAAATCAAAGAAAAGTTTTTCAAACTAGTTTTCAATGTTTTTGATTACGGTTTTATAGCTCATATGTGTTTAGCTATAGTCATCTATATCTAATCCACTTTATGGCCATTTACTTGGTTGACTAGTGTCAGTGGCATGGTGCGCCTGTGGTTGGGGCAACAACCCATGTGGCATGTGCTCGAACTTTCGAGTGGCTGACGGCTTTTTCCAGACTGCTTTCTGGGCACCGCTGCTTTGTTCCATGTTGCTGCGGAAGGGGGATTATAGAGTGTGGGCGTGGCCAATTAGCATTTGACATTAAAGAACTGCAAGCAGCCCACAACCCACAGCCCACAGCCAACTGCCACCTGCATACCCCTGTAGCTGCCTGGGTATGACTTGCCCAACTAAAAAAAAAAAATAATAAAAAAATAATAGTCAAAAGCTGGAAAAGGCAATTGGGGTTCCCCCATTTCGAGCGAGTGGCCAAAGTGAGTCACGTTTGCGAGGAACGTCGACGGCCCGGCCACCACCGGAAGCGAATGATGCAGAAAATGGCAGCAAACGCAACTCAAAACAAACACAGAGCAGCCGGTGCCCAATTGAAGCAACAACCAAAAAAAAAGGAACGAAACCAAATAGAAAAGAAATCCTCAAAAACCAAAGTCGCGTCGAGAGTTAAGAATTGAAAGCCGCCCACGCTCTGACGTGACGTTGACAAATGCCCCGGAGTGGGACCCCGATTCGGACCGATACCGAGACACCGTGCACTACTCATTTTGGTTAGCAATGGAATGAGAGAGGGATTCAGATTCAGATTCGGATTGGGTTTGCGACTGGGGTTGGTGTTGGTGTTGTGTTTTTGGGAAGGCCATGAGTCAGTCGGGCGCGGGTAATCAGTGCACCTGCGTCGGGCACGCGACTAACCAACTATGCACCCCGAATACCAAACACTGAAAGCCAAATATCTCACAGACAAGTCCTTAACTCGCTGACACAACTGACAAAGCTGACTCAGCTCAAGTGGAACATTGTCTACTGGCTACAATAATTTTGTCACAGAACGTGCAACATGCCACAATTATATTTAATATATATCTTCAACATGCCTCAATTATATTTAATATATATATATATATCTGAATAGTCAAGTTGAGATAGAAAAACTCTTTTAATTTTCTCGACATATTCAAGCCAAATAAATCGCTTAAAGTTAACTTTTTTTTAAGCCAATTTTTATAGTAAACAAATTGTTAAATTTTTCATAAAATATTTACTTTATTTATTAAATGTGTGATAATTTAAGTTGCACTATTTCTATGTGTCTATATTTTTCATCTGATTTAATAATGAAATTTTTCTACATTATTTTTTTATTATATGTGTTTAGCTGTTTTACAGTTTTCCTAGAGTATTTGGAGGTTGGCTTGGGAAAAGCAGCTGTTCTCTTTCATTTTTTGTTACCTGCAGCCTGTGTGTATGTGTGTGTGTGTGTGTGTGTGTGTGTGTGTGTGTGTGTGTGTGTGTGTGTGTGTGTGTGTGTCTGGTGTTTGATAAGCGCAAATTATGCAAAGCACAACAACTATTCAAGCAACAGGAACAACAACAACAACATGAAGACGAACCCCTGCACTTGACGGGTTGCCCATTGAAGCATTGCAAATGGTTGACTCTCTCTCTCTCTCTCTCTCTCTCTCTCTCTCTCGCTCTCTCTCTCCGTCTCTCTGCTCATTTTGCTCCTCAGTCAACTCACTGGCTCACTGTCAACTGTGTCCTTTTGTCAAGTCTGTCAGAGTCGCCGGTCCTGTTTAGTCTGTTCAACCGCTGGCTAATTGCATCGCACGTGACGACGTCGACAGCAACTTGCGAAAATGTTCCAGGTAAGGGTAACGGTAACGGTAACGGTAACCGTAACCGAATCGCCGCCAGAGTAATGCGAAACTGATTGAATGTTGACCAAAATGATCGCAGACAACCCAAAACCCAAAAAGATAACCCACATGAATAAACAGACCCGTCACAAAACAGGCCATCTAAAACCAATGCCAACCCAAAGATTTTGTGCCCTTGTTTGACGGGAGTCAAATTGCCAACTTCTAAATTTCAGTATACATTTCAACATATAATCGTACGATCTCAATCATTTGTTTCCCAAATAATGAAAAACCAGAATTGATTGGTAAACAGAAAGGTTTTTCATACAACAAAATCATTTGTCGATCGATTATTCCAATATATAAATATATAAAATATATAAAACTCACTTCAAGGCTATACAAAAAGGACTTCAAATATTTGGTTGTGACATATTCGAATAACATTTATATATATATATATATATCAGCTGGAAATGGATAATGCATCAATTTGATTGATAAACTTATAAAGATGCAAATTAATTAAAAGTCAATTTGATTTCAAATTTAAATACTTCTGTGTGTATCGGGTTAAACTGTTTTAGAAAACTGGCAATGGAATTCCAAAAATTTGAATTTTTTTTCCTAATAATGCCTCATAAAACGCATAATTATGTTCTATTTGCGAACATTGCATTTTGAGAGTGCAAATGGAAAAGAAATCAAATTGAAAAGCAAAATTTGGCATCACGCTGTTTGGCGGCAAATTAAAAGGGAATTCGGCGAAATAATTTTTGGGCAAATTTCAACGGAAGTCCAGCCAAAAACAGAACCAAACAAAATTGCAATAAAATATTATTAGCGACTCAATTGAATTGGTTTTGTCAATACCCTGTTACACACACACACACACACACACAGCACACTGACACACACACACACACTGAGCGAATTTATGCAGTAATTAATTAGTAAAATAATATGCAAATTATGCTTAGCCACTTTTCATAGGGTATTTTGTAGCAACGCCTTTTTAGCTTGTTGATTGCAATTAGATAGAAAATACAAATTAAATAAAACTTTCCAGCCAGTACGTGTTATTGATAATTAGTGTGTGTATGTGTGTCGGTGTGTGTGTGGGTGTGGATGTATGTGTTCGGGCGTTATGTGTTTGATCAAATGAAATATGAAACGAAAAGTTCGCAAAGCCAAATCGAACAATTGCGGCCGAAAATAAATTTATTGTAGCTGCAAATGTGCCGAAGGGGTGCGGGGGAGGGAGGAGGGGGGGCAAGGTGCACAAATTCGTGGTCGTCCGTGTGGTGCTCGGCAATTTATGGTCAGGTCGCCATGCCCCCTGTGGTCAGTATCGAAATTATCGAAATTTGAATAGCTCTCATTATGCCAGACCAAAAAGCACAAGGGCAAAAGTTGCCAAACCATTGCAATCTGTTTGTTTATTTGTTGTATTTCAGTATTTCAGCATTTTATTCACATTTACACACAAATATATATATATACATATATATATTATGTGTAGTTGTGTTTTTCTCTCTATAGCTGGAATTGATAATTATTAATAAATTTCACATTTTATGCATAAATATGCCGATATTAAAATGTGCTTGATAAATATGTTTTTTGTAAATCCTTTTCACTTTAATTGCAACACTTATTTGCCGCATTTCTCCAATTCGTATATTTTTAAATATAATTTTGTAAATTATTATTTTACTGTGATCTGCTGGCGGTTCATTTGGACAATTACGGATGGTTTGCCAGGCGGCATGAAGCGCTTTGATTTGCCACTTGTTGTTATTACTTGTTGCGGCTTGTTGTTTTAATGAGACCAAGACAAGGGTTATAAGAAATGTCCAGGTAGAGTGCGTAGTTGGGCGGAGGGAAGGGTAGACGGGGGTAAGGGGGGGGGGGGGTACAATTATGCGTTAATTGCGGCGCAAGGTCGCACGCAGAGGCAACGCCCGGCTATGCCACGCCCCAAAGGCTTAAGGCCCTGCACTCGATCACAAAAATTGTAGAACTAACAAATTATGTTTGTGGGAAACTGAGTAGTCTCAGTGACAAATTAAAAGACAGGTAAAAAAAATACACAGAAACATAAAGAGAAAGAGAAACAGAGGCAGATACAGATACGATGCTGAAGATGTTGAGGATGGTGAGGATGCTGGCACGTCTAATCCCCAAACGGCAGCCTCATTTCTGTTTGTTAATTACACTTTAGTGTGTGTAATTTTCACAGGATCTGACAGCGGCGACAGCAAACGATGCTTCACAGGAAGCCAGAGTCCAGATTCCAGACCCCGAACCCATAACACAGACCCAGACACAAGTGATACAAAACTATTTCGAGCGAGAGGGAGAGGGAGAGTGGGAGAGGGGCAGTGAGAGATGGCGGCAGGTACAAAATGACTTCACACAAAACTAGATAAATAAATGTGCACAAAACAAACGAGCGAAAAATTCAAAGAAATCAATTGCAAGCCAAAAGACACGTCCATCCCAAGCTGGGCACTCGGATCTGGCTCAGTGTGCAACGGGCCTGTAGCATGCCACTCGCTGCGATCCACATTCAGCATTTCAGTTGAATAAACCGCACACGCACACACGCACACACGCACAGACTCTTTGTTGCAATCCCTGCAACGTGCCCCCGACACCGCCATCGCCATCGCCTCTGTCTCTGCCTCTGCCTCTGAATGAGAATGAGAATGAGAATCAGAATCAGACTATTCCTGTCTGCGTCTCATTCTCAGTTTGTGTTTAGCGGCAGCAACCGGAAATGCAGCACATTTCACAGATACACACAGATCACATGCACAGAAACTAGAGAGGGTTGCCGACACAAAACGTTGCAAGGTCTAAAGCGGTGCGTGCTTCTTCACTCGCTGCAACACTCAGCAACAGCCTCGGCAACAGCAGCAGCAACAGCAGCAGCTGTCCAATCTTTAAACAGTGGTGCTTAACAAGCAGCAGCCCATATTACATAAAATTAGATCAATATTTCAGTTTCCATATTTATAGTCAGACATATGGTGACTATATAATCCTAAAGCAGTCTAGATAAATTTAAGCGCCAGCCTTGAAGTAAATTTACATTTAAATTAACATTTCTCATCATCTATTTTTTACTGCACAAAATTAAATGAAGATTTTATTTTGTTGCATAAGATGACAAAAAATATTAATAAAGATAAAAATGATGATTCACATTTTGGGGACACAGTGCTGTTTGCTGTTGTTGTTGTTGTTGTGGTTGCAAGATTGTTGGCCTTGTGGGCAATTTGCTCTCCTAAGATAAAGTAAAACTAAATCGTATTAGAAATTGTCGCAAGGCTGCATTTTTCCCAGCCCGGAGAACATAATGGAAAAGTCTATGGAATAAGGCGCATTGATGGCATGCCACATGAGATTGCCTCCTGCTGTTGCACTATGTTCCCCTTTTAAAAATTCTGTGCTAAAAATTGCGCGCTTTGCTCCTAACAATTGGCTGACCTTTGAGGCGAAGTTCCAACCAAGCCCAAACTCCACAATCTGCCTTGGCAACAGCATCGCTCTGAATAAACAAAGACCAAAAGAAGAAGGAGGAGCAGCAGCAGCAGCGGCGGCGGCAGTCGTGGAAACAAAACAAGAACAAACAGCATCTGTCCCAGAGCGGCGGATAGAGCCCTCAGACGGAGGCAGGCAGATGCGACGCACATGTGGCACAGTCGTCGTCGCACCTACTAAGTGAATTTAATTGACACCCCAAAGCGGATGGCAAAATCCGCGCCTGCAATTAGCCCAGACGAGCGCCGCGAGTTCAAAAACAAAAAAAGACAAAGAGAGAAGCCACACTTGGAAAAAATCTGTATGTGTTTTAGAAACAAAGCTAAAAATACAAAAATTTAAATTTAAAAAGGATTTTCTTCTATTCTCAGAAATAGATTTTATAATTATAATGAAATTTGATCTCTCGATTGCTGTTTTTTATTATGTACATTTTTGTCATTGGAGATACAATTCATCAAGACCTGACGCAATGTTTTTCTGAGTGTAGTGAGAGTGAGAGCAGCGAAATAGAAACATTTCGTGCTGAGTGTTTAGTGTTTGGGATTTGGGTGTTTGATGTTTGGGCTTCAACATGGTTTTCCCACATGCCACTGACATGTTTCCCTGGCTCGTCTCTGGCCAAGGTTATTATCACTTTACTGCATTTAAATTGTGCTCAGCTGAGAGCTTAGACGCGGCCGGCTTTGGCTCTGAGCCACTTTTCTTGGCCTACAAATTATGCACAAATTTGAATGCCGCTTCCTCTTTGGCACTTAGTCGCACTGCTATTCCCGGTGGCAATGATGTTACCATTCTCAAGCAGCACAAGGTTGCCAATTGACTGTGAAACCCCCATTGTGCGAGCCCAACGATTTACCTCGGCCTACGTGCCCCAAAGACCCAAAGGCAAGAAATTGTTCCACTAAAAGAAAAAGTACGCACTAAAAAAACATACAAGCAAATGTGGCACAAGGTTTACGTAGCTCTCGAATGATATAGGTAACGAGAGAGTACCGCCAACCTTCCCGGTAATAGGGTCACTCTCCGTACACTGAGTATCACAATTAAAATTATAAGTGGGTTTTAAGGTATGCCATTATTGAGCCTAAAGAATGCTGAATTAGCATTTTTAAAAACAATAATTAATTCTAAAGACCTTTATGGATTAGTCATACACTCAGAACCAAATTCGCTGGAATTTCATGTTTTTTATTTTCTTGATTTTAAAAGATTTTAAAAAATTGTATATATATAATATTGAGTCTACAAATTATATTACTATTTTTGCTAAGAATAAAACAACAGTTTGTATTTTTTCTTTTTAAGATATGCTTCTTAATAATACGAATTATTTAATATTTTTAAAATATTTAAATATAGTTTTATTTAATATTTTTATTTAATATTTTTACAAATATTGAAATATAGTTTTTCTTTTAAGGTTATGCAATTGTTTTTCGTATATTTAAAAATCTACTTTAAGCATCTTTTAATTTGTTGGTTATAAAAAAGAGAGAGAGAGAGAGAGAGAGAGAGAGAGAAAGCGAGAGAGAAAAGAAGAGACAAAGAGATAAAAATACAATGACGAAGAATGCGAACGAGTCCAAGACTAAATCTGAGGCTGAGGTGTTTATTGTCCGCTTAGCTGTTGTTATTATTGTTTTTTGTTGTATTGTTGTTGATGCAGTTGTTGTTTTTGTTAACGCACGCAATACGAAAATGACACAAAATACCTTAATGTCTGTGTGTGTGTGTGCGTGTGTGTGCGTGTGCGTGCGTGAGTGTTGTAACAACAACAACAATAACAACAACAATAATAATAATAATAATTTAAGCAGTAGGAACGGGGCACTGGACATGCTATTTAATGGTTTCCCCCCCCCTCCACCCCTCTCCATAAGACGAGACGCTGTGAGAAAAAGAAAATCTGTGGACGAATAGAACGAAAGAAGTGGAAAAGCAAAACATGAAAATGAAAATAAAAATAAATATAAAAAGGGGCACCAAATGGAAACAAAAAAAGAAGAAGAAAAGAAAAACACAAGCAAAGACTAAAAAACAAGAGTGCATAAAAAAATTATTATAAATTTTATTTAATTACAACATTTTTTGTTCGTAGGTAATCCATAAAATAAAACCAAGAACACACATGGGACAAATGAAAATGTCAGAATTGGGAAGTGACCCAAAAGAAACAATAAACTTGCAGCCAAAATGGGCGTACATAAAACTGCCAAAAGTTGAAACCAGAGACGCATAAAACAAGCAAGAGACAGAGAGGGAGAGAAAGTCATAGAGAGTGAGAGAGAGAGAGAGCAAATTATCTGTTGGAGTTCAGTAAACCCGCCCACAAACACACACACACAGAGACACACACACGTGTGTGTTTCAGTCGCATCAACGATTTGAATCCACGCATTGATCATCATTCAAAATTGTTATTTTAAATTGACATATGTATGCCCCTCAGCGCCTCATCCCCTCATCCCCTCAACCCCTCACCCAACCGCCTACCCTAAACCACAAAATAAAATAAGAAGTAAAAAGGAAACCCAAGGCAAAAGCAACACTTTCGATCAAAGTCAGCGGGCAAACGGACAACTGCAACTGGGCATAAAACTCAGCTGACTCTTTCGGTTTCTATATTTGTGTCTGTGACTGTAACTGTGCCTGTGGCTGTGGATGTCCCTCTGCCTTTGCCTGCTGTGGGATACTTGCCAGCTGGCTGTCGAGATCGTAAAATTACGAAATTGGAATTTGTTGTGTGTGCTTGTGTGTGACGCCGGCAACAGAAACGATCGGATCCTTCTCAGCTCACACGCACAACAACACACGCACAACATTTTCCACTTCATTAGTAGCGTGCAGAGATGGATATTATTGCATGCCTTCCCACAAATCCAGCTGCAGATGTGTGTTTAGATGGATTGTGGGGAACGGTATCTCTATCTCTGCTGCTGCTCAGCCACAGGTCGCGCTTGCGCTTCATATTTTCTTTGATTTTTTGGACTCACACACACGCACACACACGCACACACACACACGCACACACACACACGCACACACATAGAACGCTGCTGGATTTTCACATACTAATGACGCTCATTAGATGTCTTTAATGCCCATCCAATTCCCAGGCGACATTTCATTCGAATTACTCAACAGCAAAGCACACACTCACACACACACACACTCGCACACACACATGCGCACATATTTGAAATTTTAGACAGTTTGCAGCTATTTTTGGTCTAAGAAGCACTTCTCTCATCGAGGCATGCAGAGCACTTGAGCCGAGGCGCATAGTTGGAGAAATGCTTGAAGAGACTCGCTCTTGGATTTGGTGATGATTTGTGACACACAAGCTCAGCTTACATTTGCCGTAGTTTTATTTTGGGGTGGTTCCTATATTTAGACAGCAAATGTCATAGTCTGAAATTACGAAAAAAAAGAGCAATTACAATTTGGTTGTGGCCAGGCAAAGTAGCTCTCCAAAAAAACTTAAATAAAAATGCATATTTAGTTTTTTTTTTATTATAATATACAATTAAATTGAATTAATTTTCATTTTGGGTTTTTATATAGTTTGAGGTAAAAAAACTAGAAATTAAATTCGGTTCAAAATATATATTTCTTGATAATTTATTGGGTTGCTTGCTGAAATAAAAATTAAATAAAATCACAGACAAGTAAAAATAATAAATAAACCATATTTCATGAGCAAACTTGGTATATTTGAAATTTGCAAGCTTGTGGCTGTGGCAAGTTTGTAATCAAAGCAACATGCGATTTTTGAATGTGCAAATAAAGGGGCAAAAGGTGTTATCGAATATATTTTAAATTATGCAAATTATGACGAAGAATTCGGTTCCACTTTGCACTTGCAGCTTAGCTCAATCCATGAACCGATTCATGATAATTGTGCAGGGCACACCATTTGTGGCATGTGAATAATGCAGGCAGCGTGGCAACAACAACTGTACAATTACCAGCCTCCACAATTTTATTTGAGCTCTTTTTTTTTACCCCATTTTTCTTACTTTCGTTTTGTTTCGTTTTTTTTTTTTTTTTTGTTTTACCTTTTTTGCTTTTGATAATTTGTTAGCGTTTATACTTGTTTTTGTTTTAAGTATATTTTTTTGTATTTATTTTTTATTTTTTTTTTTATCATTGTTGCTGGGCGCTCAGCGCGCTTTTCATTGAAAGACGCCGCGTCGCGCGATTTCCCAGGCCAAAGTAAAAGCTGCGCTTTGGTTACATGAGTCAACTTAATTAAGTAAGCAGGCAGCTGCCACTTTAGCAATTTCGGCTGAGGGTCTCACAGTGGTGGATGGGGAAAAAGGTGCAAACAAAATAGTTGGATTAAATAGTTTATTTTTTTTATTTAATGGCACATTGTGCAGGAGGAGGCACTTTTTCGAGAGGCCTTTCATTATTTATTTGTATGCCTCAGTTTGTTATGTGGCATTATATATAGACACCGTAATAATAATAAAAAAAAAACAAAAACAAAAAAACAAAAACAAACGGCACCAAAAATAAGTGCATCCAACTAACGGCTGCAAATAAATTAAATTGCAACGAATTAAACAAAATGAAAACAAAATTGCGACGTTGACGCCGGCGACGAAGCTGTGAAAAATGGTTTCCCATTTTTCATTTGCCAATTTGCAGCAAAAAAAAAAAACACAAAAAAACAAAGCCACAACAACAACAATAGCAATAGAAAAAAAAAACGAAAAAACAACTGCAAAATGGAAATCATAAAATACACATACTTTTGCATATATATATTCTATATATATATATATATAGCAAATTGGACAAATCAAAAATTGAATCAAAACCAACAGCAACAAAATATGTAAGCTCGTTACAAAAAAAAAGCGAGTTTGTTATTTCCAGGTGTATCCGAGCCCAAAAACATATCCTAAAAGCCATCCACTTTCAGAAGTTGACGCACATTCACATGGCCAATCACCAACACCATCTGATTCACATCCTGATTCCGATTCCGATTCAGATTCCGATTCCGATTCCGATTCACATCCATATCCACTCAATTTGCATGGCAACTGCTTTGTTGTTGTTGTTGTTGTTGTTGTTGCTGTTTCTGTTTGGAGTCTTTCTTGTTTATTTCTTGTTGCTTTTATTTTTTTGTGTTTATTGCTCATATATAAAAATCTGAAATAAATCGCCGTAATTTAAAATTCAGTCAATGGCGTCGCAAATAAATCAAATATTTATTGTAACGCATTTAAACACATGCATATTTCATCTGCAAAAGAGAAAATACATACACACACACACGCGCACACACACACGCACACACACACACACACACACACGCACGCACGTACTGCAAATAGTGCTCGGTTCAGTTGCTTAAAATCAACAATTCGGATATTTGAACTGCAAATTCTCGATTTAATTCTAGTAATCAGTTCCCGAGTTTCCTCACTTGGTCAAAACCAATTCGTATTCCATGCATAATATAATTATTTCTCCGATAGCTATGCAAAATCTGCTGATGACTTCTTGAGAATAATTTTAAATTTAAGAATATTAAAGTTGAGCCCTTCATTTTTGGCTTACTCTGATCCCAATTGAGTCAACGTATATAATAAGCTGTATCAGGCAGCAGGAAACATCTATAATCTCTTTGCTATATATATTTTCTTGATCTATAAATATATAATCATTGTTCACATATCCACTTAAAGCCAGACACATTCATCGACCATTTTTTCCTTTCGTTACATTATTTTAATTCGGATATGCTGTTTCGGGAACTAATCATATTACTTCCAGTATTTTGATATTAAAATAAAAGATTTTTAAATAATTTTGAATTTCAATCGATTACGATTTCAATTCCGGTTTGAACACATTAATCAAAGCTCAATCAATCGCCCCAATTATTTGTTTCTTATATTATTAAAAAAAATATATATATATATAATGTTTGTACATTTTTGCAGAATTAATACAACAAATTGGAGAATAAAGTTTTTTACACCCACCCAAATTTATATTCTTATTAGCATTTCTTTGGAATTCATTTTCTTTGGTTTGTGCATGAAATAAATAAAACAAGGAATTTTTTTTATTTTTGCTCAACAAGTTTTAATGGCTATCAATGAAAAGAAGAAGAAATGTGAAAGACAGCAAACTGCAATTGGCCGAGACTTTTCAAGTTTTCAAGTTCATTGTCACATTAAGATTGGGAGATTGAGAGATTGAGAGATTGGATAGGGAGAGAGCTATACAAATGCATATATAGAGCTGGCGATACAGATAGCAGTGGGACCCCCTCAGAGTGTGGCAGTGGCAGTGGCAGTGGCAGTGGCAGGGGCAGAGGCAAAGGCGACGCCAACGACCGCTGAAAGAGCTGAAAATGCCATAATCCAATTATGAATTTTCACATAAATTTTTTACCCAACCCAAACTCAAAGTCGAACATGACTAAAAAAAAAAAATAACAACGAAAGAAAATATAAGGACGGCAGCAGCAGCACACAAGACACATCAGGCCAAATTAAAATAGCTTGCTAAGACAGGGGGTGGAGGGGGGAGAGAGAGCCCCTCAGCCCGCTCGCCCAATAATAACAATAAATTTTCGAGCATGAAGCAATTCAATGAAAATAATGTCTGAATGAAGATAGAGTTGGAAATGACGGGTGATGGGTGAATGCAGACGGAGACGAAGACAGAGACGTAGATGGAGTTGGAGATGGGGTTGGAGACAATGTGCATGTTGATGACGAGATTGTTGGCGACAGACGAGTCTGAAGCTAAAGTTTAACTTGGAGACATTGGCTGTCTCATAAAGCGCTTTGTGCTCGGCTCCCCCAAAGCGCCCCATGCTAAACGGTGTGGGGTGCCTGTTGCTGATGATGATGCCGCTGCCGATGCCGATGCCGAGGCTGTTACTGATGAAGATGAAAGAGAGAGAGAGAGGGAGCAGGGGGGGGGGGAGTCGTACATTATTTTTATCAGTCTGTCATAGTCATAATGATAAAGCTGCCTGCTTGTAATAATTACACTCAACCTCTTCAATGATAAAGCGTCAGCGCACTTTGTGCATTTTTTGGCTTCGGATTGGTTTAAGATTGCAGAGGAGAGAGCGAGAGAGAGAGAGGAAGATAGAGAGAGAGAGGGGGGAAAGAAAAACTGATTTTCAGCATGATATGTTTTCAGGATAGACAGTTCTGTCTGCACGCAGCGAAAGAAAATTTGCAAAGCCAAATTTAATTTCCCGTTTCGAGTTGAATTCATTCTAAAATAATTTTTAAATAAAATTAATTAATTTCACAATTAATGTATTTTCTGAAAACTTCATGTGCGAATGTATTATGCATAAAATTGAAAGATTCTAAATAAAGAACACAGAAAATCCGAATTCTTTCACATAAAGCAAAAACTATTTTTAGTGTTTGGAACGATTTTAAATTAAATAAGCTGAAGTTTCTGAAGCGCATTAGACAATTTTTGAAGATAAATTGTTTTACTAATAATATATAACATATAATAATATATAATAATAATATATAATCATATACTAATAATAACTTAATTTGAATTTTTTTCTAAGTGTGAATGGCAGCTGGGAGCTGAGAGCTGAGAGGAAGACAGACAGATTTCGAGTTGACTCATTCAAAGTCATCATCAGGCAGCGACAATGTCAACGTTGTCATTGTCATTGTCAACTCATTGCAGTCTGCAGCAGCAACAGAAATAACAACAGCAACAGAAACAGCAACAACAACAGCAACAGAAACAACAACAGCAACAACAACAGCAACAACATCATCATCAATATGAACATCAACATTAACATCAAAATCAGCATTTCTTGACTCGGGATCTGTTGTCATCTTAAGATGAGATCTGTTCCCCTCCCCTCCCCTCCCCCGCCACATCTTAGAGCCATCGAGTATGGGAATTTCATTTATTAAACATGATTTTCTCCAACTGCATGTCAGTCAGGACACGTTTTTGGGGCATACATCTTTGTACATCGATATATGTATTCATTTCAATATCAGTTTCTGCTCTGCTTGAATTGTGCTCGTTTTGTGCATTGATTTGAGTTGATTGAAATGCAATTTGAGGACATCGACAACTGATGAAACTTGTTGCCAGTTGCCTCAATTGCAATCAGTTTTGTTGCATATTGCTTTCTTTTTTTTCACATTTCAAAACTCATTTCACAGAAGATGAAGGAGCAATTATGTTAGGCCAGCTGACTGGTTGCCTGGATTCCTGGCATCTGGTTCGAGTGTGGTGATCGTCCTCCTTTAATAATAATTGCAGTTCACTTGAAGAACTCTGCCGAGATGAGTCAAAAATTTAGGCATAGAATTATTAATTTTAATATTATGTGAATTATATTTAATATAAGTAAATGAGCAAAATTTAAATATGAAATTGTTTGAATGGAATTCGCATTTAAGAAGCTTGCTGCTATTTTTTTTTTATTAAGTTATTTTAGACATGCGAATTATTCTCATTTGCATTTAGTTGGAAATTTGAGAGTTAAGACTGCCTCAAATGCTGCATGCAGCATGCTGCATGCTGCGTGCTGCTTCAGACAATTGTAATCATCACACTCGCTGGCACTCTCGAAATCACTTGCGTTCGCACAGCTCGAAAGCACTTGGCTTGAGATTGAGATTGCGTGCCCCAAAACTTTGAATTTACCCAAGGCGATAGCAACAACACCCCCCCGCGCACCCTCTACCCCAAAGCCCAGCCCACATTTAAAGATAAGTATATATCGAGTGATCTGTTGCAAGTGCTTCACACTTGGCATGATGACGGAGGATGGAGGATGGAGGATGGAGGACGGAGGGCGGAGGGCGGCTGTTGCTGCTGGCTGCTGCTCCGTGTGATTATCAGCAATTTTCATAAAGAAATGGAAAATCGAAAATGAAAACGAAAACGAAACGAATCGTAACGAAACGAAACGAAATGAAATGAAAGCAAAGTGCCTGGCAACGTGGTAAAGTGGCACGGCCACGGCTCCGCTTGCCACGCCCGCCACGGAGCTACGTGCCTTTTTGGCGTTTTTGCATCCTCTTTGACGGCCGTGGCTGAAAAAAACAAACAGCCAAAAATAATACACAAATATCGACGACGACGACGACGACGAAGTGAGAACATTTCCCAACAACAAACAATGCCCTTAATTTGAAGATGCGAATGGAAATGGAAATGGTAATGGAAATGGAAATGAGAAGCAGAATCAGAGAATCAGACACAGAATCAGTATCAGAATCAGTATTCGAATCCGAGTCAGAATACGACTGCTTGGCTGATATGATATGGCAAAGTTGATGAAGTGCTTCAATTCTGGTAGTGCATTAGGACCCACGCAAAGTGATTGTTGTGACAAGGGCAACGCGTGTTAATTCAAAAAACCCAAACCAGGCCCAAGTCAATATTGAGACTAATCAGGCAACAATATGCCCCAGCCCCAGCCCCAATACCATACATGCACCGTGTGCCACAAGGCCTAATTCGCATCTAAAAATGGCAATAAGAAGCAGACAAGCCAAGACCAATGTCTGGCATATGGAGTATGATATTGCAAGTTGCAAGTTGCCAGTTGCCAGTTGCAAGTTGCCAGTTGCAAGTATCGAGTTACCAGCTGCGAGACGAGTAATGCTGGCAAATTTTAATTACTTCCATTTCACTTTTCAAACAAGCGGCAGCCGCGCAAGTGCAGATTACACACGCCACTCCCCTTCGCCCCTTCGCCCCCTTATCACCAACAGGAATCCATTACCAGCCTAGTCCTCGGCCACTTACCCACCCCTCCTTTGCTTACATCTGTGGCGCGTCTAAGTCCCAAACGTGCTATAAAACCGGCACATGGACAAGGAGTCGCATTCGCTGCTCCAGTCACGACTTCAAGTCCGAGTCCGATTTCGAGTCCAACTTGGAGTTAAACTCTTACAGCACGGCTGGGCTGTGGTGTGTGGGGGGGGGGGGGAGGGAGGAGGGGGTGTCACCTTTTTAAGTAATTACCGTTCGTTCGCTCGCTTGCCATTCACCTTGAGGCGGCCCCAAAGCGCTGCTCAAATAACCCGAAACCGTCTTGTGAAATTATTTAGACAGCGAAAGTAATCGGATGGCTGGACAGACAGACAGACAGACAATCCGACAGCAAGACTGAAAGTACACTTAAAAAAATATATATATATATGATCTCATATCATGCATTTCCAATAGACACATCTATCCATTGATAGCATTAATTAAAAGCTGGAAATTTAAATTTTACAAATTTATTAAATTTGAAATCTGTAGGAAACAGCAATTATGGTGCAGCCAAGAGGACCCACAAAAGATCAAGCTAAGTTGCATGCACCCCAAGAATAATAATTATAGTTTGAAAAAATAAATTTAATCTATTTGGAAAATATTGTAAATATTTGGAAAATTTATTCTGTCAGTTCGAAAGGACTTTTAATCGCGTCTCATAACCCATAATAATTAAAAAAATGTATTTTTTTTTTTCCAAACCAGATAAAAATTCGTTGGGGTTTTTTCTATTTTTGTGAGTGTTAAACAGTGCTAAAAACAGACAGGCGCAAAATGTAAATAAAGTTCAGTGAGTGCGAAATACCAATACGTATGTGTTGGAGGGAAGGCCTCCTTCCGCATTCCGCCCACCCACTCCCGCGCATGCCTGCCGGCGGATGGGGGAAGCACTAAGAGTGGAGCTGACTTCATTAACTGCCGATTGGCATTCAACTAAAAATTGGTAAGGGGCAAAGTGGCAAAAAAAAAAATAAAAAAAAAGGGGCTGTTGGCAGTCACGGGAAATCGAGTACTTTTCTAAGCCCAATCTGACGATGGGACGGAGCGGGGATTGGGGTTAAAATGGAGTGGGGTGAGGAGGAAATTTCTATGGTATTCAGGTATTCACTCGTGCGGCACCAAAAGGACCACCTTGCCGAGACCAACAGCAAAATAGTGCTGCACCCAAAAAACAGGTGCCCAAAAACTGAGCCAGATACAATTTGATAAGCAAATTACTAAAAAAAACACACACACATTGCCACATCGCGCAGCACTCCCACTACTTGCAACATTTAAATGTGGCAACTAAAGTTATCCTAATGCTTTTGGCATGAAAGTAATCTCTGATCGGAGAACCCGTCTGAGCACATATCAACTGCTCCCGATTGCTAATTGGACTCTGATAAGCAGTTGCTCAGGATTAGAGCTTGGATCTCAGATCGTTGCCATTGAAGAGTTCATTTCGGAGTCCATGCCACACCAAAACATTGTTGCCACAGGGTTTCATTTCAATTGATTTGAACTTGACTTGTTATCATTTTTTTTTTTATTTCTTGTGTGTACTTATCACTGTGACTGCGACTGTGAGCGATGCAAGTCACTGTTTTTCTCAGCGCAGACAAATTTCTTCTTTTTTTTTTTGGTGTTTTTTTGTTGTGTTTTTTTTGTGTGTGTTTTTTTTGCGTTGTGCTAACGATAATTACATGTCGTCTTAGGCGAGCACACAAAAGCAAGCGCAGGCCAAAAGTGGGTGGCAATTCTGGCGAAAGGGATGCGGTAAGCCGTGGTAAATGACAAATGGAAAGGAGAGGGGGGGGGGCATGCGGTATGCGGCATACAGCATGCGGCGGCATACAGCATGCGGCAGGCAGCTGACGGCTGGCGGCTGGAGTTGCTTCTACTCTTGCTGCTCAGCGTTCTTTGTTGCAACTTGGCAAGTGTTAGTTACATGGCCACCATTCCGCTGGCACGTAATTTGCTGATTTTGAATTTTGTCTGCGAGAGGCGGCAAATGAAATGCTTTTGCATTTTAATGCGCCCAGACTGACAGCTGGCCCCATGAAGACCCGCCGGGAGCACCAGCAGCACCAGCAAGTATTCGTTGGTTCGTTGGTGGAGCTGGTGCGGATTGGGGTGGGTTGGGAGTCTGCTGGGCAACAGCCAGCAAGTTGATCTTTGTGCTATTCTTGCTTTTGCATTTGCTGGTTTTTTTTAATGGTTTTTATTTGTTGTGTTTTTTGTTTTTTTTTTTTTTGGTTCAAACT
The DNA here is from genome assembly GCA_035042045.1 of Drosophila melanosoma. Taxonomy (NCBI): domain Eukaryota; kingdom Metazoa; phylum Arthropoda; class Insecta; order Diptera; family Drosophilidae; genus Drosophila; species Drosophila melanosoma. The sequence continues at coordinate 1,274,830 of JAWNLY010000179.1, forward strand.
ATTTGTTGCTGGCGCTGTCAACGTGGTTCTGGCAAACAGTACGGAGATCCAGCTCCAGCTCCAGCTACGGCTACGGCTCCGACAACAACCCGGCAAAGCGGCCCCGGGGCCATTTCTTCCCCGGAACATATTTGCACTGTCTGGCAATTTTTAAGTAATTTTAGCTCGGCTGGATGACTTGACTCGACGTGGTCGTCGCCTCGCCAAAAAATAGGGGCTGCCGCATCCTGTTTAAATGCTTCAAAGTATTTCTTTTTTTACAGTCACTCAAGCGTTGCAGGCAGCGCATCGCTAAAATTAAAAATAAATTTTACAGTAAACACACATAAAAAGAGACGCTGGCGTCGCCACCGTCGCTGGTTGCTGTTTCAGGGGCAAATAATAAACAGGCAATCCCCCATCCCAGATGCCAAAGAAAATGCATTTTAATGTTTGACTGTGGAATACCAAGCACAAAAAAAAAAAACTGTTGGAATTAAGATCGATTAAAATGACAATCGATGTTTAACTCATGTTTGTTGGCATTAAAACCAAGAGAAAAACCAGAAATATACATTTTTTAATTTTTTTTAAATTCCAGCCTTCCAGACTACAAAAACTGATAATAAACACATTAAATAAAGAACGGGTAACATTAAAATCAATTGAAGCGTTAAATGTCAAAACCGAAATTAGTAATTATAATTTATGATATGTTAAATATTAAATAAGAAAATGCTTGACCTGAAACAAGTAAAAACAAATTTAGATTACAAAACTGGTAAACAATAATAATAAAAATAATAAAAAATAATTGTTTACAATTTTCTTATGTTCAAATAAATTATTATAAATGTTTATTATAATAAAATTTTAAATTAATTGGTTAACATTTTTCAAATTAAAATATATAAAATTAATTGGTAATTTCCCTATGATTTTTAGTATATTTTTTTTATTATTATAAAAAAAATTTAAATTAATTGGTTAACATTTTTCAAATTAAAATATATAATTAATTGGTAATTTCCTATAATTTTTAGTATATTTTTTTATTATTATAATAAAAATTTAAATTAATTGGTTAAGCTTTACAAATTAAAATATATAATTAATTGGTAATTTCCCTATGATTTTTGGTATATTTTTTTTATAACAGGGTATTTCGGATCGTAGCTGAAAGATATTGTTGGACTTTCATGAATAGTTGTCGACTGTTGCCGGCGATAGGATTACATTGCCTGGGATTGCATTGGAATTGGTTTAGATTGGCAGCAGCTCCGCTTTTGTGGCATTAAATCGGCTGCACGCCCTTGAATTTGGCACAACTCATTTGCCGTTATAATTGTTGTTGTTGTTGTTGTCGTTGTTGTTGTTGGCTTTGTTGTTGAGGACGAAGCGTGCCAAATGGCAACCGCCGTCATCAGAATGAAATACAGCTGTCCGGGCAAAACGGGAGCAGAACCAAAGCGAACCATTTCTGGCTGCGTTTGGCCACCCCAAATCCAAGCGACACGTCTGATATTCTTAGCAAACGTTGCATCCGCTCTTGGCTGACAGCAAATGGGTAAAGAAATGTGTTGTGGAGAGGGGGGGAGGCTAAAGGGGAATACAGCATGCAGCTGAGATGAGACGTGTTGGCAAACGAATGCGACACGAATTTTGCAAAAGGGCTTTGACATTGAATATTGCACTGTTGCAGTAGACGGTGGAACGTGGCGTAAGTAATACAAGTCCACCCCACCCCCCCCCCCCCCTCCCCCTTCTCCATTGTGTTTCCCCTGTCTAATGAGAAGGAAAACTGCGGCGCCTCGGCGTTGAGTGTGGAAAGGAATTAAATTAGATTTGATTTCATTTCATCTAATTCAATGGAATTCAACTCAATAAAAGTCATAGCGCCCACACTGAAAGAAAAATGCACTGCATTGTATTGTTTGAGGGGCAAATTGCTAAAAATAGTTGCACTCCACTTCGAGTGGAACCGGACGTGGAGGTGGTGCAGGAGCAGAAGACAGAATGTCTAATTGCTTTTGGGGTGTTGCAACTTGTGGCACTTCCAGTATTCTGCACATCGCTTCGGTTTGTGCAACTAAATCATTCGTTATTCCATACAAATTGTTGCAATAAAATAATGCAATTTGCATTTTGTGAAAAAAATCATTAAACATGATCAAATAAATAAGGGAAATAAAATAGAAAAAAATTTATATATAGCAAAAACAATACTTTCAATGAAAAACCCAACAAAAGAAGTTATCTGAAATATTAATTTAAAATTTATTATTGTTGTGAATAAATATTGTTAAGTAAGCTTAAAGTTTAAGAATATAAGCCAGATTTTTTTTATGAAATTAAATCGACCTAAATTTAGAAAATGGCACCAAAAATGTTTAATATTCGACATAAATTTGATAAAACTATCAAGAAATATATTAAGTAATTATATCAGAAAAAACACAAGATTTGATTAATATTTAAAAAGATAAAAACTTGCTCAAATTTAGAATGGACTCTTGAAATTTGCAAACCCTTGAAATTATATAAATATATATATCTCAGGAATGAGCAACAGCATTGATTTTTACAGGCAATATTCAGTCCTTAAATTTGTTGGCCAGTGCAAGTTGAAATCGTTGCCTGCTCAAAAAAAAAAACATGATTAAACCAATTGCGATTGCCGATTGTGCATTGTTTATAACCATTTGTTGATAATCGTAAAACCAAAGACTGGCGATGCTATCAGTAGCTCTGACCCGATCCTCCGTTCCCAGCACACTCTCTTTCTCTATCCCTCTCTCTCTCTCTCTCTGTCTCTCTGTCTCACTATATTTGTGAGTATCTGATGCGTAAATTTAGACCAAAAAACATTGATATTTCCATGCGTGGACCATAAATTACACGACAATTACCCAGCAGCAGTAGCAGAAATAGAAAAGTAAAACACTCACACAAACACACACACACACATACACTCGCACACACTCGCACACACACACACATTAAAAATTGGATGGTGAACACTTCATCAGAGAAGATGCCAATGCGAGGGCAAAGCGAGCAGAAAGAAACATTGCTTAGTCTAAAAGCAACTAGGAGAACACCCCAACCAGCCCCTGTCCCAATCACCAAACATTTACTCTCTCCTTCTCCTTCTCCCTCTCTCTCTCTCTCTTACTCTCTTTGACTCTGTCTGTCCGCTGTCTGTCTCGCCCTCTCCATGGAATCTCCCTCACACCTCGCACTCACACGCGTAGTTTAAATTGCGCTCGTCGCTTTGTGCCATAAATTCTACACACACACACACACAAACACACACAAACACACACACACTCACACACAAGGAACATGCAGACAAAATGTTAAAATAAACATTTGCTTTAATCTTTGGAAATCATGTATGTTTGTCTCTTGCCTATTACATAGATCTGTCTGTTTGTCTCTCTGTCTGTTTGTCTGTCTGTTTGTCTGTCTGTCTGTTTGTCTGTGTGTTTGTCTGTCTGCCAATCCGTCAGTCTGTGTATCGATTCAATTATGCACGATCCCAGAATCAGCGCATCATGCAGACAACTGATTAACACGTCGCAACCAAAGCGGCTCCCACAGTGTTGACGCACATCATCTTCAGCTGTTCTTTGCATCCCTCCACCTCCTCCTCCTCCTCCTCTTTCTCTTTGCCCCCTTTCTTTGTCTGACACTTCGTGTACCTCTTTCTGTTTTTTTTTTTGGCAAAACCTGTGGCAGCCACAAGCGCCTATTCACGATCGCACCATATGCCATATGCCAGCGTCTCAAGCAAGATGTTGCCGGCGTTGATTGCCTCCTGTCCCAGCGCCAAGTCGAGATTCGAGAGACGTGAGTGGAGAGCGGAGTGTGGGGCGTGGAGAAGCGGCAGTTCAAATTGGCAGCAGTTGTGGGTGCAACAGCTGTGACTTTGATTGAGGCTTAGCGAAAGCCAAAAAAATAAAACACAAAACCAAAAAGGCAAAAACCCAAAAAACCAAAGAGAAAAAAAAACGCTTTGATTTCGACTGAGTGTCAAGACAAAGTTAACCTCAGGCAAATTCTTCAATTTGGGCAACAGTTGCAGCGTTGCAGTGATGCAGTTGCAGTTGCAATTGGCCACGAATAAAACCCACGCGTTGCTTGGCCCACCTTCTTTACACTAAGCGAAAATTATTTTACTTTTTTCTTTTTTGCACAAAGTAATAAACAGAAAATATTAAAACAAAAAACGTTCTAAAATTCCTCAATTCCATTGATATTCTCAGATTAATTTTGGTTCGTAAGTATACAAATAATAAATATGTGTTGTTGTATTTTTTTTTTTTTTAGTGTACTCCCTCCCACCCACTGCTGTGGCTATAAAATGCACAATTAAGCTGCAGCATTGAGGCGGCAGGAGTCGGGACTACCTCAGTGGCAGTCAGCGGGCAGAGCAAGCCAAATTATAGACGACTTGGCCAAATGATATCCAAGCAATCATCTTAATGATGAACAGCAGCCGGTAACAGCAGCTAGAAGGCTCTCGCTCAAATAGACGCCCAACACACAAAACACCCATCGGAGGCAGCTGCTTCTAAGTTCTAATCAAGCAGGTCAGTAGGCCAACATTTCAAGACGGAACGTGGAGTTGATTCAATATTTATAGTTATTTATAGTTAGTCATATTCAGCCAGATACAGAAAGCAATGTTGATCATCTCTTCGATTAATGTACACATGGCTGAAATTCACCAATAGTCGTTCCTCAATGTCTATCGATTATATTCGCTGATAAACTCCTCAATTCAAGTCTATCAAATTAGTCTTTATTATCATATGTGTCCAATGCGTTTTATTTGCATATATGTTTTTCATAACATCAGATCGATAATTCGTTTGCTATAAGATCTCTCTGTCGAACCACACACACACGCACACACACATACAGACACACATATGCATGGTATTTAGTAGGCAAAACTGTTGCAGTTTGTGTCTTTTTGTGCTCTTTGGTTTTTCGTGTATGACGCTCTTTAACAGCGTGCTAACAGTCGTTTAACAGCGAACGAACATGCCGCGACGCAACACGTTCGAGCCGATTCGAGTTGCGAGCGTCGGTTCGCTGCTGGGTCGTTGCTGAGTCTGTGTCTGCACCCTCACCTGCTGCTCGCATTGCGTTTCGTTAGCTCGTCGCGTGCGTTTCGTGTCGACGGATTAGCCCGAAACCAAAAAACCAAAAAACCAAACAGCAAACACAAAATAAACCGATTTCTCGACGGTGTTTCGTGCATTTTCTACAAAAAAAAAAAAACAAAAAAAAAAAAAACATTACCATGTCCAAAGACAACGTGCGTTTTTAAAAGTTCTTCACTTATACAGTTAAATGAATTAAGTTTTTTTTTTTTAAACAAAATAAACATAAAAATTATGCAAACGTTTTTTATTGCTTTTTTTTTTTTGGTTTGAGTGCAAAAGTTAACGAATAAATAATAAGAGAAATAGAAACTGCGGCGTGGATTACCAGTGAGACATCCGTTGAAATTGCAGCATTTACAAGAGTTATGAAGTGCATGCGTTGGCGCCGCACCAACCGCAGCCGCAAGGTGCAACATTAAATAAAGTGAGAAAATAACAACAACGACAACAACAAAATAAATAAAAAAATAAATAAATACAACACAATTAAAGCAAATATAAATAATTGCTAGCAAACCGTCAGTGAAATTTCGAAGCGGTTTTATGTACTTTTTTGACGTGACATTTGAGCTTGCAACAAGCAGCAGCCGCAGTCGCAGCCGGAGCCGCAGCAACTACAACAATAACAACAGCAACAACTTAAAATGTGAGTACAGAGTATAAGTCATAAGCCGCTTTTCGCCATTTCATGCCACTTTTACTTTTATGCCACACACACACAAACACACACACCCCTCCCTCTCCCTCTCCCATCCAACAACAAAAGTTGACACTCCACACAACAATCTCTTGGATTATTACAGTTTTTGCCTTAAATTAATTTTATTTATTTTTGTGCCTGCCAAAATGTTGCTCAACATGTGTGGAAAAAAACAAGAAAGCAAAAAAATTAAATAAACATAAAAAAAAACGAAGTGCAACGTACTTGCAACACTTGATGGCTGCGTGTCACGCATTGCAAGCGAATTTAGTTGCCAGATTTTTGCTTTTTTTAATATTTGCTCCCTCTCTCACTCACTCTCTCTCTCTCTATCGGTCTCTGTCTCTCTCTCACATGCACACTTAGCGAAACACACACTTTGACCTTTTCATTTTTATTGCTTACACAAAACAGTTGCCACAAAATACTTCTTGTTTTTTTTTTTTTTGTTAAGCCAGCTTAGTTAGTTAGCCTGTTAGCCAGTTAGCCTGTTAGCCAGTTAGTCTGTTAGCCAGTTGGTGAGTGGGTTGTGCCCGCCAGTTGTGGCTGACATTTGCGATTGAACTGCTTGTTGGAAATAGACTGACGCCTTTGTGTGTTGACAGTTATCCGAATTGGCTCAAACATAAATAACGGCTAACGTGTAGCTTACAGCGAGTGCACATATTAAATAAACGAGTACTTTTCGAACCCACTCAAAAACATGGCTAAGAATGCCAAACTCAAAAAGGTTTTTTTATTTATATAAAATCATAATTTAATGAATCTGTGAGAAGAAATTAAAAAAAAGAACACCCTAAAAATATTATATTTAATTACAAACAAAGATTATAAAAAATGTGTGATTATTAAAAATTAAAAGTCTTAAAAAAACAAGAAAAAATAACTTTAAATAATCGCTTAAATCTGGCAACATTGCAGCAAATTTTAATAGAAATTTCTACAAAAGCAGATACATAAATATATACATATATATATGTATATGTATATATATATATATATATATATATATATACATATCTATATTTATAAGTATTTAGCACATCTGACAAATTTGAAAAACTTAAGTTAATGGCTTCTCATCAGAGTCCGTAGGCCGCATGCTAAGCACATGCTGAACAGCTGCCCCCAAACCATGCCCCAAAAATTTTATGATCGTTAAGTAACTCAGGTCTCTGGTCTCTGGTCTCAGGTCTCAGGTCTCAGTTCTTCGATTCAATTTGTTGACTTCTTGACTTTGGATCAACTGAGCTGGTCAGTCAGGCCATAATCTTTTTGGTAAGTTCGTCTCGCATTGGTCTTGGCACTGTTTCGGATGCTCTTCGAAATGTCTCTGCGCACGCTCCTCCCCCTATCTTCTCCCTCCTCCTACCCACTGAGGCAGCCCCCCAGCGCTTTCAAATGATTTATGACTACTGAAAGATAGAAATAGAAACAGTCAAATTCGAAAAAAAAAAATAAAAACGATTATCATTATTTAAGCATAAACTAAAAAAAAAAACAAAAAAATAAATACAAAAAAAAAAAACAAAACAAAACAAATACTAAATAATTTGAAGCAACTTGCCGTTCAGCTGCGTCCTTGCCACGCCACGGCATACAAGGAGCAGAGGGGGAGGAGAAGTGGCTAGTGGAGCAAGTTTTTGGTTTTTGGTTTTGCTACTCATAATTTGGCCCAATTTGGCTGGCGTTGCAAATTGCTAAAATGTCTGGCAACGGCAGCCGGCGGAAGTGCAACATGTTCAAGTTACCGTTACTGCTGCTTTAACTGCCTCTCTTTGTTGCACAGAGCGTATTGATTGTGCAGCAGCAGCAGCAGCAAAAAATCAGAAACCTAAATCACTTTGCCCACTCCGATTATTGAATACTCTAACAAAAAGCAGTCAAAATCGTTTTGCGCTCAATTTTCGATTTCTTGATACAAAAAATGCAAAGTTTTTTTCACCTCGATTTATTTGGTATCGTAGCAAAAAAAGGCAAAGGATGCATGCCCCATGGCATAAAGTCGTGGCAAGGGTATTTTCGCAAGCCAAAGCAGGCAAGTTGCAAGTTGCAAGTGGCATGTGGCAAGGCGGTACGGTCTCGATACGGTCGATCGTTTTGACGCGTCCTCATCAGCATGTCGAAAAGTTATTTCTTTCCAGTTGTTCTTGTTGTTTTTTGCTGTTGCCTGTTTTGTTTTTTGTGAGCCATCCTGTCGCTTTGTTAGCTCTTTGCATGCCACAAATTATGATGCGGTGCGGATACCTTGCAACATGTTGCCTGTCACTCATTCGATTCCAATATTGACAACTGAGGCAAGCGATCAATGCAGCAACATTGTTATTGTTGCCACTGTCACAACTCTCTTGCCCCCCTCCCCATCCCCCTTTTCCAGTGATATCCCTCTGCTGCTGCTTCTTTTTTTTCTTTTGCGGCATGCAATAAGTTATCATATTGTTCGAGGCCGACGTCCATTGTTAATTTGGTTAATTGGAGGCAATTGAAAGCCGCTTTGCAGTTGATTAACTCTCATCACAGCAAAGAGGCTGGCCTGCTGGGGAGGGGGAGGGGGAGGGGGGGATAGGGATAGTTGAAGACAAGCATCTTTACGCCCATTTGCCGCATGTGGCAATGTGATGAGCTTGCTGCCCGCTGCGCTTTGCCCCTGTGTTTGCATTGTCGTCAGACTAATTAAAATATTTGCACTCAAATGCTTGAGCAATAAATATTTGTCAAGCTATCATCATTAGAGACAACGACGACGACGACGACGACGACGACGACCCCAAATAGCCGAAGCACTTTGGGGCATGCCAAATGGAAATGGACATTAAAACAACAACAACAACAACAACAACAACAACAACTGCAAACGAAAATGAAAATGAAAATATAAATGAAAACGAACTCATGGAAATTAAAATGAGAATGAGAATCAGTATGAGAATCAGTATGAGAATGAGTATGAGAATGAGTATGAGAATCTATGAGCGGCATTTCCAAAGTGCCCCAGTTTGATGGCATGGGGCAGGGGTACAGCCAGAGCTAGAGCCAGAGGCAGTGGCTGTGGCTTTTTGCTTGCAGATAAAGCTCTTGAAGCACTCCAAGGCTTTGGCCTGCATTTCAGATGAGCTTTAATGGCGCTGCCTTAATGCAAGTGGAGCGCTTCATTACTATCCAATTTTTGCTCTACACATTCCCCCACCTCCCCCCACCGTCGCCCACACCAACCCATCCGCCCCGTTGCAGCAAACAGAACGCCAATTAATAGTCATTGATGGAAAAGTTGAACCAGAGCACATTCAAGTTGAAGTGTGCCCCGATTTTGGACTGACTTGAGGGTTGCCAGCTGTCCAACTACTTATGTATGCATGTCTCTCCCAGCTCTTTATGTGTGTGTATGTGTGTGTGTGTGTGTGTGTGTGTGCTGGGTAGTTCCGGGTATGTGCTTTGAGGGTTGGCAAAGTGCCCAAAAAAAAAACCAATAAGATAAATATAAAAATAAAGAGGAAAAAAGCATGTCAAATTAATCCAAATGCGAATGGTAAATAGAAAGCCAAATGTGAATTTCAAATGGCCATAAAATTTGTTTATTGTTTGGCAGCAGCTTTGTCGACAAACGTATACGATTTGCTCATTGCCAAAAAAAAAAAAAAAAACTAAATGAGATTATGGCAGCATCTGTTAGCAATGCGAAAACTGAAATTCCAATTGAAAACCAATTGCGAATTTTTAATTCATTACTAATTATTTAGCTGCGACACAAAACTGATTTAATTGGAAATTCAATTCAATCATTTTCATTTTTCACTTCTAAATTATTTAAATTTTATTTGCAGCTGATCATTGGTAAATCAAGCAATTTTCTAATGGCAACATTTGCCATAAATTTTTAACCGAAGGAAAGGAACCGAAAAGGACCCTCGATTTATGAATTTATTTAGTAGCAGCTTTGTTTTGTTTCCCCTTTTAAGCAAGCTAATTTCAAGTAATCTTGAGTAAATAAAGATTGATCAGTTATGTTAACTTCCAGAGGAGCCAGAGGAGCACAATTTGTGTTCCACACAATGCTTTAGTAATTGTTTAATTTTATGCTCAGCCTGATTGCCGTGCAGAGAATTGCTCAGTGCAAAAATGGATACTGAGTGGCTTCCTGTGAGGTGGCTCAAGTGATCAATGTTAATACTAGTAAATGCCACATGCCACATGCAACATGCAGCATGCAGCACTGCTCCTACTTACTATATACTTGTGTGTGTGTGTGTGTGTGAGTGTGTCTGCACATTTATGAGACAGCGTCCTGTGCTGACTCCGTCGCCGTTTAGCTTAGAGTAGTTGCTGCCATTATCAAAGCGTTGCCAAACGCCCCCCTACCCCCTCTACAACGATCCCCCCCTCACTGCATACACATTCACGAACCCCATTGCGATTTTCTAAGCAGCGTCTGCGAGACGAGAGAACTTATGAAAATGTTTTACAATATCCTTTTTATGTTATTACAAGTGTATGTCCTTGTCGCCAGCTTTGTCAAAATGTCTGCCAACCATTCTATGTGTGTGTGCGGAGTGTGTGTGTGTGGTATGTGTGTGTGTGGTGCGTGTGTGTGTGGTGTGTGTGTGGTGTGTGTGTGTGTGTGTGGTGTGTGTGGGTGTGTGTTTATTTCTTTTCTCACTGCTGTATTTTTTCATTCTTTGCTTTTTATTTTATTTTATTTTTTTTTTTCGTGCTGAGTGTGTGGTGCAAGGGGAGATGCGAGGGTGGAGCAGGTTGACGCCTTCGTCGCCCGTCGACAACTTCGCGCTGCGTTTGAATATGTCATTACTCGTCGCTGTTTGCCACACCCCCTGTCCCCTCCACTGGCAACAATAACAAGAAGAGCTGAAGCAGCGGCAACTACAATGTTAACGCCTCGTCCTTCGGCTCCTGCTCCTGCTCCTGCTCCTTCAGCTGAGCAGAGTCAGAGGCAGAAACCGAAGACGTAGCTGCTGCTCCTCAGCAAGAATGTATGATGATTTGTCGTTCCTGCCGTTCTTGTGATACCCCGTCTAATGGATAAAAAAAAGAAAGGGTATCCCAAAGTTGCGACACATTCAAAGACACTCAAAAAAAATTAGCACTTTTAATTTGATATTTGCATAAATATCGTTAAAAAAAAGAAAAGAAATTCAGAATTCATTTCTTGAATTGAGAAATCCTTAACACAAGCAGTTTAGGGATCGATAGCTATTATCGATATCCGTTAATATCGATAGACCAGGTTGGCTTTAACAGTTAGTGAATAGAACTAAAATCGTACTTTTTAAATGCTTTTGGCATATTAACAACTTTGAATGACAACTTTATTTGTTGACAATTAGAATTGGGTACAGGGTATCTGTAGATGGCATCACTCTCGCCTGGAGCACTCTAACTTGTTGTCGTCCCCGAATGTCTACGCTTGGCGAACGGAAATGACAGTTGAACATTTATTCATTCATGCGCTGAGTCAGTCAGGCCATGCCCAGTGCCAGTAATCAGTAAAATGCAGTGTATTCAAAGTCGCTGTTGCCTGTTATGTGAAGCCCTTCCAGATTATGCCCCGCATCCCCTGGCCAAAATAAGCGTCCGTTGAGTCGGAGGCAAAAATCAAGTCAGCGACCAAGGCGAACATAAAGGAAATGCTTCACGGGCCAAGTAAGAGCAAAAATTCTATGGCAATTTCGCGGCACGTGTGTGTGTGTGTGTGTGTGTGTGTGTGTGCGTGTGTGTGTGTGAAATGTCTTCGTGACGCTCCTTTGCCGGAAACACAACGCTATGACGGAGCGGAAGTTTTTTGGAAGCGCATAAAATTATTATGGAGTCGTCTTCCATTTTTGTTGCTTTTTTCTTTTTTTTTTTTTGCCTGCTCCTTTTCTTTATAATTTTGCTCCTTGCTTTTTGCTGGATCTCGTTGGAGTTGGCGTTGTCGTTGACGGTGACGGTGACGGTGACGGTGACGTTGCCGGCGCGTCAATTGCGTCAAGACCTTTGGCTAGCACTTCATAGTCTGCCAAGCTTTTTATGGACGGGCGTTGCTCCAACTCAAACCGCAACAATCCCCCCATCCATCCAAGCCTGGAGCGGTTAAGGCAGCGATTGGTTCTGGGCTGCGTCCTCATCTTTCAATATGTATATATATATATGTATAGTATTTTTGGCATTCTGTCCTCAACTTGAGCTGCTCGCCCATTTAGCATTTCTTTGTATCTTTAGCCGCATTATTTTTATGCGCAAATTTAATATTTACATTTGGCCCAAGAGTATTTTGGCCATGACTACAGTTTTATCAACTAACTGACTGACTGACTGCCTGCAAACTTTGTCCGTTCAGTTGTCTGGGGAGGGTGGGGGGAGCCACCACAAATGGTTTGACTTGTATGCGTCTTATCTAAGGATCCATAGATGGCTCTGCAGTTACCAACTTGCTAGCCGCTAACCAAATGGCATTTAGATAAGCCCAACTTTGTGTATGTGAAAATACTGGCTAATATCTGTGGCTTCTGTTACCAAAATGATAAGTTGCCACACAAACATAATTGCTGTGTAAGAAAAAAAAATAAATATATAAATAAAACAAAACAAAACAAAATTCAAATTCAAATAAAAGCAAAGTCAAGTTTAGACAACAAAAACTTATTATAAGATACATTTTCAGTTAGTTAAATTGAAAGTAAATAAAATCATGATTACAAACTTGAAATTTATTATCTGTTTACAGTCTCTGGTATGCAAAGGGTATGTAATTTTCGGTGTGCTTTGGTTAATTAATTATTAATTATTAATTATTAATTTTAGCTAAAAGCCATTTTTGCAGTTGTTTTTTAAATATTCGCTAATATCATTTTTTTATTTGTGTATTTGAGATAAAAGTCAGCTTTATTTTGGGGCACACTTTAAGTATTTAAAATCGAATTGAATCGGGGTGAAAGTTGACTCCCCAAAAATAATCTATAAACATATATTGAATATGGAATAGAATCGAATAAATGGAAATCAGCAGCCACAGCAATTTTAGTGTGACTCATTTGCTATTTATGCACTGCTGGCAGCCCCCCGTTCCCCGTTCCCCGTTCCCCGCAACGCGACAACTCCAGCTGTTGCCATATATCTGAGCCGGCTGCTTGTGTCCTGCTCCAGTTAAGCTGTGTAAAGTTGTTGTAGTTGCACAATCCACCCTGCCCTCCCCAACAACCCTCCAGCTGAAGCAATCAAAAATAGAAAAAAAAAAAACAAAAAAAAAAAACGCAACCCTCTCAGAGAGAGCTTAGCTTATTGTATCCCAGTCCCAGCCCCCCGCCCCCACGCACTTTGCCACCCCATTACCCCGTCACCCGCACAATGCACAACCCACACACCCCTCGTCCTGCTGGCAGGATGACTCATGCGCTAAACAGCCGCTTGTCTCATTTGCTATGCCTATTTTATTTTGTTTATTACACTTTTTGTGTGTTGTTTTCTTTTTTTTTTCTATTGTTTTTTTTTTGTATTCTGTTTTATTTCTGTGTGTGTGTGTGTTTTTTTGGGTTGCTCTCCCCCCCCTCCCCTCCTCCACGCTGCGTAAATTAGCGCATTGGCCAGCAGCTGACTAGTGACTGGGACAGCTGACACCCTCGATCAGCGTGTGTTGCCTGATAAATCACCCCCCAAACAAAAAATATAAAAATAAAATACAAAAAAAAAAAAAAAAAAGCTTATATCACATTTGTCTCTCCTTCTCTCTCTCTCTCTCTCTGCTGTCTCTCTCGCAATCAGATAAAGCTATTGCATTACTTCAGTTTTTATTTATTTGTTGTTGCTGTGAATAAAATTTTCTGTTGAATTTGTAAAACATTTCAAAGTACAACAAGGACAACAAGCAACCACTTAACGGTTGTTGCCACGTTCATCCATTTTGTAGCTGTCTGTAGTACGACCAGGAGTCGTATCCTGGAGTGCGTTTTTTACTCCCCCTACACACACACACCCATATATATATATATAGACATGTGTGTGTGTGTGTGTTTCTTTTATTTTTAATGTGTATGCAGACTGACAGAGAATCGACTGATTCATTCAGCAAACAGGGTTTTGGGTTCCATTTGGATTGTTTCGGTTTCGTGCCACACGGTTTTCTATCTTCATGTTGTTGTTGTTGTTGTTGTTGTTGTTTTTATATTTATGTATTTCTGTATTTCTGTATTTCAGCATTTCTTTCTTTCTTTTTTATTTTCAATTTTGTTGTTTTTCTTTCATTGCATCGCATGTTTTCTTATGAATACGTCGCATATATATTTCACTTTTATGCCACCCGCGTTGTTGCCAGCAAAACCCACCTTGCAACACTTGCACCCCCAACTGTCCAACTGCTTGCCGCAACTGCAGTTTCGTTGGGCTGGAGCATGCAAAAGGATAATAGAGCCAGGCTCATGAATCATGACCTGCTGTTTATCAAATGCAATCGGTTGGCCAGCAGGAGGGGTGGCGGCAGCTGATGTCTGCAGGTGCCGAACAACCCTATCTGTGGTTACTTATAGGCTACACCTCACCCCTCACCCTCGCCCATTGAAGCCCCAACTCCTTTCGTTTAACCACAAATATGTCAATTTTTCAATTTGTTATGTGTAAGCCTGGCAAAAAGTGCAAAAATGCCAAAGACTTGACTTGACTGACTGAGAGTTATCCATTATTATAACAAACAATAAAGTCAAAAATTCTTAAGATTTATCAGGCATAAAAGTTAAAGCTTTTCTAGTCAACAAGAACTGAAATTTACACACATTAATTACTGCATTGAGGCGGGCACAATTCCAACTGAAAACTATTTTATGGCCAGCCTCAAGGGAATTCTTTGGCAATTTTGGTAAAATTAAATTTTTGTGGCCAGTGGAAAATACTTGGCAACTTGATGCAGTGCCCAAAATACGACAAAAAAGAAAAAAAACAAAAAAAAAACAAACAAACAATGCCATAAAATAGTACAATTCAGGCAATTTTTGGGAATATTTCCATCAATTATCTCCGTCTTCCTGTAGCATTTGTATCTTTCGGATACATCTGTATCTTTGTCTGTGTCTGTGTCTATGTGTGTGTATGTATGTGTGTGGGTATATATAAATATATATTCTGCATTTGTCTCCGGCTACCGACTAATTCAATTAAAAACTTGCCTTAACGACATAAAACAAGAATGCTCTAAGCCGGAAAAACTATAATTTATATATATATTTGTATGTGTATATGTGTGTGTGTGTGCTTGTGTGTGTGTGCGTTGATATTGTCCAAGTATTACGTTTGTCATTTGGCCAATGTTCTTGGCCAGCTGCGCATTGTTGCCATCTGAAAGCCATTTAAAGTATTTGAGTTGGAATCAAGCTAAATGGCTGCCACAGAGGAGACCATCGCAGAAAATGGCATCAAATTCAGCTTGAAATTAAATCCGAGTTAAGCCCAACCAGATGATATTGTGCTTTAAGCCACCTTTTCTAGTCTCACGGATCCAACTTGCCAGCCACTAAAAAGAGCCAAAGAGCAGCAACAGCAGCATTTTTTGGAGAAGGGATAAACCAATTAATCGCGATACACTCGAAACAAAATTGGGTTGTTTAAATCAAAAATCATTTCTCCAGTTGCGAATTGTTTGTTCATATTTACATCAAATTTGTAAATTTTACATAAACAAAGGAGGTACAAAAAGGCAAAGTTATCTGGCATTTCGATATCAGTAAAGTATCGATATCGATACAACCTTAATTAATTATATATTAATTATACCAAAAATTATAATACAATAAATATATTTTATAGCAATATCTACACATATATTTTAGCTAGATGAGTTAATTATTTTAATTGCAATTATTATTCGATTGATAAAATTGAAATATTTTTATTTTATTGGCGATTAGCTAAATGCTGCGTCATATTTTTTTGGCCAAGTGTAGTTCCTAATCAATTTGCAATACACAGTAGCAAAACAACATAAAAACTGCAGCAATTATGGGCCATCATAAAATTATTATATTCCCCGTTAAACTCCCCCCCCCCCCCCTCCACCCATCCCACTTAACAAACACACAGCTGTCTGCAGAACATTGTGCGTAATTATGAAAACTGCATAAAAATGTCGATTTTATGCGAAAAATACGTGCTTGACTTGCGCGAAGAAACCGCGACCATTCAACCAACTGGCTATAATATGTCTAATAAACATTTTGTGATAAACCCCCCATTCCTCCCCCCCTCCTCTACAAGCCTCTGCAATATCCTGTGTAAAAAAAAAGGGCAAAGGCCTCAGCGGACAAATGCGGAAGCCGGCGCGACCTAACACGACTCGTGCGTGTTTATAGTTCAACAAGAACAACAACAACAACAACAACAATAACAAGAATAACAAGAACAACAACAAGAACAACAACAAGAACAACAACAACAACAACAACAAAAAATAATAACAATAGCGCACAATAACAACAATTAATGTGTACACAAGAAAACCTTAAATTAATAAGCTGACTTTTATATGCGACACACAACATAAACTACATACAGACACACTTATATTGTGTGTATTGATGTGTGTGTGTGTGTGTGTGTGTTTTTTTTTATATGTTTATATATATATTTATATATGTGTTTTTCTTCTTTTATTTTTTTTTGCAGCTTTGACAAAGTCAGTGACAGAACTAAAGAGCCTTGAGGGCAACGGTAAGTCTATTTGACAAATACTTAATACTAACCCCTCGTCCGAGCCAAGTTGTTGGCCATAAACAAATACAACAAGTCCGGCAAACACTGTGTATGAACTTGGCTAAGAGCGTTTAACTACTACAATATTATTATTGCATGACGAGCATTTCAAACAGACAACAGCTTAATAAGTCAAAGCATTTGTCCTTAAACTGACACGAGTACAAAAAAAAAAAAAATTAGATAAATAAAAATTACTTAATTGAAACATATGAAAATATTTGTTTCGAAAAAAACTACGATTTTTCACAAGAAATAATAAAAATTAAAAACAGCCGATTACCGATTAACTTTCCCTACCTTTTCGATTATTCGATTTCCTTTAGTGAATTATTGAAATTTAATTTGGTTATGTTTTTTTTTATCTAAAATTCGATAATTATGTGTTTCATATGAATTCTTTATAAGGCCTGCATCCGACAGTTTAAACTTGATGCGATTTGCATTGTGTTTTTTCTGTCTGTCTGTTCAACTCTAAGCAGAGCTTATAGCAAGCTGCAACTTTTCATTAGAGAAAAAAAAACAACAACAACAACAATAAAACAAACAAACAAACAAATAAACGAAAACATTAACAACAACACGAACAACGCCAATGAGGCACTGCCCACGCCAAGCCCTTGGAGAACTCAAGTTTGGAGCTTGGAGCTGGTCGCTATTTAGGCAATCATCATTGACATCGCCGAGTTGAGCTGAGTTGAGTTGAGTTGAGAGCTGCAGCTGCAATGGCCCTGTGATCCATGCTAACAACTCTGCATGCACTAAGAAAAAAAACTTACCACCAACAAATTAGAAAAAAATATATATTAATTCAAAGTTTTGCTTGGAAATTTGCTGAAAATTTTTTAAAATGAGATTTCACTTTTCTAAAATTATTTCAAATGTTTTTTTTAATATTTTGAAATATTTGAAAAATATCAAAATTTTTGGCAAGTGTAGCTGGGCACTGTGCCTAAAGTTTGGTGTTCATAATAATTAGTTATAATCGGATTTAGTTGGTCGACGATGTTTACGTTGTCGATGTCGATGTGGATGTGGATGTGGATGGCGATGGCGATGGCGATGTTGATGGCGACACCGTTGTCAAAGGTGTCGTATGGCTGCGCTGTGTGGTTGCTGTGGTCGTTGCCATTGCAAACACGCCCACACACGTCTCCGCCCAGCCACGTGAAACGGCATTGGCAACTGGACCGACCGACCGACCGACCACGGCACAAATGAAAAACCGTAAAGAAAAACTTCAGACTCAGTTTTCGAATGTTCGAATGTTGCCGTTGAGTGGGTTGTTTGTTGCTTTTTTCATATTGTTGTTGTTGTTGTTGTTGTTGTTGTTTTTATCTATGCTCAGCTGCCAGTTCATTATTATGCTCTTTTCAAACACGTTTTGATTCGATTCGTTAGCCCAAAAAGAGAAAAAATAACACTCGCAATGCTCTAACTAAGCCAGACATGCAGCGACATCCATGCAACCTTTTTTTTGTTGTATTTGTATTTGTTTTTTTTTTTTCCTTTATTTTGGGTAGGGAGGGGGGCCCCACAGCGAGAGACCGCAAGTGAAACCCGAATTCGGCCGCACTGCTCCCTGCCCCAAAAGCCGATCAGAAAAAAAAAATAAATAAAAATAAAAATGAATAAAATACATGAAACCTGTAGAAGAAAAATAACTCTTTTTTTTAATACATATATCGATGTGGATGGTTTATGTATGTGTTTTTATATTAATTTACTGAATTGATTTGTATTTGAATTTCTTTTCGATTTTAAATAGTTCTTTTTTTGTTGGTCTTTCGTTCCATTTCGATTCGTTCCGTTTGGCTCACCTGTGTGGTGGTGCCACGCTGATACGACTGATATGCCCCATTCGCTTGGTGCCCCCGTTGGTTGCACTTTCCGCGCCCAAAATGCCGCGTCATGTGGTTATTGATTATTGGACATGGTTGCCCCAACGGTAACTTTGCCTCCGACTTTCGTGGTAAATAACTCAATTAGCTGGCAATGGGTGGGGCAGCTGTGGCAGCTGTGACCGACCGACCAGTCATGTGCCACCTAAGGATGACTCGCAGCATGCAACAATGTTCCTGCTGTCAAGTGTTGCATTCTACGCCAAGCATTTGTAGAGAAATAATCAGCATTAAGAGTGAAAAGTGGGAATTATATTTCTCAAAATAATTCAATATATTTATGAAAAAATAATTGCAACTGGCAATTAAATTAGTTTGTACAAATTTTTAATTGGAAGAGAAACAATTTTCAATGGAAATCGAATATTGTGTTGCATTTTGTAAACTGATTTTTGCTCAAGCAAAATAACTAAATGTGAATAGAATAGTTGAATAACTCGAAATAATAATCAATTAGTGGATATCAGGTGGACTCAATGCGAATCAGCGTCATTGACCCACTGAGTTGGCTACTGCGCAAAAAAAAAAAAATAAAAGATGAAAAGCTGCATAGAATCCAGTTTTGTGGTCATTTCACAACAAAACCTCACAAAAATTTCAACGCAGTCTTCAATTGTTGCCTTTGTTTGCTGTGTTTGCGTGTGGCAAACGAGGGGCAACCAATATGAATTTGTATGGATCGATCTTGGCCAGCCCACACGCTCTTTTCACGTCACAGCATTTAAGTTTTAAGTCTCAAAAAAACTGGCAAAAGTGTGGCTCGAAAATTTTTTGTTAGTTTTGTGTGTGGGCGATCGAGCTGGAATCAAATCGAGTCGAATCGAATCGAATCGAATGGGATGGAATGGGATGGGATTGAATGGAGAATGGAGAATGGAGCATATAAAAAGATCGACGGGGTATAAAATATGTTAATAAGGCTTAAAGTTATACAAATCTCAAGTCACACACACACACACAGAGAGAGAGATATGGAGACGGAGACAGGTCCAAGCCAAACACTGTTCGATCTGTTGTAATACAAAACCATAAAAATTGAGTTTCTACAGCGATTTTTGACAGCGCTTTGCAAATGGACTTGGAACTGGAGTTTTGGAGTTTTGGAGTTTGGATACGAGCTGCTGCTTCTGATTGAGACAGCTGTGGCATAATAATGGTGTTCCAGCTGTCTCTCTCGCCTTGTTCATGTGGATGAGTTGTAACGGGAAAGCCACACAATAGTGTTGCCAATTTGGCTATTTAATGGCTGACTCTGGCACAATCTCCATGCGAATATTCTTTCTTAAAAAAAAAAAATGCGAAATTGTCTTGTGAGTAAAGTCTAAACAAGGCGTGGGCAAATTGGCAAATTAATCCTTAAATAAATGGCAACTTTTGAAGTTTTCAACTTTTATAAAGCTGCTTGGAATAATTACTTTAGTTGATTCTCAATCGGATTTTTGTTGACTTCTTAATTGCAGCAACACTGGCTGCAAGGGATCGATGACTTGCTCTCGCTCTCTCTCTCTCTCTCTCTCTCTCTCTCTCTCTCTCGTCTCCCTCTCTCTCGTTCTCTCACTCTTTGAATTTGTGTGCCTGTCTTAATTTCCTGCTGCGCCCCATTTGCTCGACTTTAGTTGCTGTTGTTCCTGTTGCTGCTACTGTCGTTATTGCTGTTGTTGTGTATGTGTGTGTGTGTGTGTGTGTGTGTGTGTGTGTGTGTGTGTGTGTGTGTGTGTGTGTGTGTGTATGTGTGTCTGATGCTCTTGTTGTGGCGGCAACATCTTCTTTTCTCAATTTCAGCTTCACACGCTGCTTCTCCCCAATCCCAATCCCAGTCCCAATCCCAGGCTAAGTTACCAGTTGCCAGTTGCCAGTTGTTAGTTGCCAGCCGCAGACCCACAGCACGAAATCAGTTAAGTTCAGGTGTTCAATTTACTGATTGAAATTCTGGTTCGATGTGGCTGAGCAACTTTCGTTGAGCGTCCAGTTTTTCGTCTTCGTCTTCGTCTTTTTCTACATCATTTTCGCTGTTGTTGTTCTTTTTGTGTCAACTTTTTTCTTTTGTTTTTTATCTTTTTTAGTATTTATTTTTTGTTGGCTTTTTTTTGATTTTCTTGCTTGTTAAGATGCGCAGTGAAGTTTTTTTTTTTATTTTTTTTATTTGGGTGGCCACATATGAATCTGTTTCATAATTCAATGCTGGCGAGAAGTGATGCTAGAATTATGCTAATGAGCCCATTTAGCCAAGCCAAGGCAAGGCAAGGCAAGGCAAGATGCTTTAATTAGTTACACAGAGCCGTCTGCTTGGCCTGGTCAAAATGAACTGGCCAAAACTATAAGTCAAAAGCAAACGAATTGCGCAATTTCCGTGTCAACAAAACGAACTGCAAAGTGAACTGATTAAATGTCAAAACGACAAGTTGGCAAATGTTAAGACGATCCCATCAACCCCCATCCCCATCTCCCCCCTTTCGAAAACCGTCCCCTTTCACTACATACAAATTAAGTGTGTTTGTATGGGTGAAGTGAATAGACATTTTTATCTCGCATTATTCTCGAACGCAGGACGAAACTTAACTTTTGCTGACTTTGTAAATGGTCCCAACAAAAAACTTGCCTAGTAGCTAGGCTCAGTGTGTGTGAGTATGTGTGTGTGTGTGTGTGTGTGTGTGTGTGTGTGTGTGTGTGTGTGTGTGTGTCATTAATAGGCGATTTAAGTTTATTTTTTGCCCGTTGGCCCCCAGCCTTTTTATTGACAATGGGCAGAAGCTGGCGGCTGCCCTTGAAACAGTTTGCATGGCGCCTTCCAAGTGCCCAACACATTTGTATTGAATATACTCCACTTATAGTCCCCGCCTCCAACTCCAACTCCAACACCAGCACAGCCCTTATCGGCCATCCATGTTTGGATTGTTTGGCCGGATTTGTTGGTCTTACTTTTACTATTGCTTTTACTTTTACTTTGCCTTTGGCTTTGGCTTTTACTTTGGCTTGGCCACTTGGCCCTTTGCGCTTAGCCGCTGCCTTTTAGCTGAGTTGTTCAGGCAAACAAATTGACAACAAAGCGCACTAGACACACACACACACACACACACACACACACACATGCAGCTGGGCACACAAATTGATTTTAATTGTTAAGCATTCCCTTTTTAATTGTCCTAATCTCTGCCTATCTCTGGACTTGCCAATATCCCAAACCTTTTATCTGTTGCCATCTATCCTTGAGCCACACTCTGTGCCTGCCCTGCCCCATCAGCGTCTCCCATTCTTGTCTCCCATGTCAATACTTTTATGCCAGCCTCTTTGCCGTTGCCATTTTCATTTTGTCAGCAAATGTCCTTAAAGTAGCCCCTTTTTTTTTTTGCAAAGGGTTAACCGGTCCCCAAAGGCTATTCTGCACATGTGTGTGTGTGTGCTTGAGTGTGTGCTTGAGTGTGTGTGTGTTTGTCTGATTTTCATTGCACGATTGTGTGTGTTTGAGCCTGTGCGTGCATATTAAGTCAATGGAGAAGGAACGTTGCTCTTGACTTGAGGTACAGTTGACACTTTAACTGTTGGTTAATGTGTCAGTTAGGATTGAGCCGGATTCTTTTTATTCTTTTTTTTAAAAGTTAAAAGCTCAATTACTCTCTTTCTCTCTCACTCTCTCTTTGTAGCTATCTCTCTTCATCTCCTTTTCTTTGCTTTGGTGTAATTATCATTCTTTTTCTCTCTCTCTCTCTTTCTGTATCTCTTTCAACTGCATCTCTTCTATGTATCCTTATCAAGTCTTTTTCTTCCCATCTCTTTCCTTCCCTTTCTGGCTTTATGTATTTTGCTTTGTTCTTTGTTACCCCCCCCTCACCCTCTCCCTCTCTCTCTCTTCAGCTCTATTATTTCAATATCACTATAAAGATATGTTTTCTTTCACTTCTGCTATAAGCTTTTCTCTCCATTCATTTCTCCTTTTCTATCTCGCACTCTCTCTCTTTCTTCCTGTCTCTCTCTCTCTCTCTCTCTCTCTCGCACAGAGACAAAGAGGGGGTGGCAAACAGATTGATACATGCAGCTGCCGTTGTTACCTTAAATATTGGCTTAGAAATTGAGGCAAAAAATGGCCCAACTCAAAGAGAACTCGCTTGGCACTTGGCAAAAAATATAAGAAGAAAAAATTAAATTGACGTTTGAACAAAAAAGCGTTCAATATTCATTTTTTAAAGTCATTTTTTTTTTACCAGGTGGGCCTTTATTGATTTATGAGAGAGGCAACTCGCTTTACGCTACTTTTGTCGATGTGTCGATGTGTCGGAACGACATTTGGTCATTTGGCGTCTAATCGTCGACTGCGACGCTGTCTACGTGCCTGGCTGGCAATGAGGCCAAAACTGTAAATGACAAAAGTCTACTCTGAAAGCAAAGGAAGCTGAACATCCGCTGCAGCTTGCATCTAATAACTAAAAGATGATAATAATGCGAGCGCAGAGGAGAGCAAAGAGGGGGGCGATTGTCTCTCCGACTATGGCTATGGCTATGGCTATGGCTATGGGTCTGGGTCTGGGCCTGGCTAAGCAAAAAACTGGTTCGACCGGAGCGAGCTGAAAATAATTAGCATGGGGCAATGGGCGCTGAGTGGAGAGCTCACATTCATCACAAAAATAACTTCATTGGACTCGGCGCTGCACTTGAAGTTGGGCTTGCAGATGGAGCCGCCAATGTTGGGGTTTAGGTTGGGGTTGTGGTTGTGGTTGGGTATCGGGCGTTGGCACAGCACCTGTTCCCAAGTTGCAGCCAACTATAAATATCGCAAAAGATGTTTGGCATGCTGCGTAAAGGATGCTGCACGCATGCTGCAGCTGCAAACATCTTGTGGCCAGTTGCAAGTTGCAAGTTGCCAGTTGCCAGTTGCCAGTTGCCAGTTGCCAGTTGCCAGTCTAGTGTCCAGCAGCATCAGTAGCAGCTGCCACTAAAGGAAGCCCAAAGGCAGGAAAGTGACGCTGACAAAACAAGCTGCCCTCTTTTCTTCTGCATGCCTCTTCCCCCCTCTTAGTCCCCCTCGCCAAACGATGCTGTTGCCGTTGCCGTTGCCATTGCCGTTGCTGTATCGATTGGTTGGCCAGAGCCAGCTTGAGATTTATGTGTGATAAGCGTCGCCTGAAAATAATTACTGTATCTGCTGTCAGTTGGGGCAACTCTCAACTTGTAACTGGCAACGAGCAAGTGGCAGCAAGTGGCAGCAAATGGCAACAAGCGGCAGCGTTAAATTAAAAACTGGAGCGGAAAGCGCCTGGAACGGAAATGTTTTTTGTGTTTGTCGGGTGATTGGCATTTTGGTATCATGCGAACCCCATGCCTGCCACATATCGGAAGGCAGATAAAGCTATACTAAGAGAGAGATAGAGAGAGAGAGAGAGAGAGAGAAAACCATGTATCCATTATTCAATTAACAATAAACGCTCAAGATTGATATCAAAAGTCTATAAAGTAATTTACAAAAATATGCTTATCTTTGGACATATTTAATTTTGATTAATCACATATATAAATTATGTAAATTTACTATTGATGGCACTCTTAGTATCTATAAAGTTAGTGCAATAATTAAAAGTTGTATTTAATTTAATTGTTCCACAATTTATGCAATACGCACAAAGAAAAACAGATGTGTTTTTTTTTTTATTATTTGGGCATTTTCATATCAAATTTCATATTTAACTAAATAAATTTTTGTAGCTGAAAGTGAAATCTCAACAGTTTTCAGCAGTAAAATCAAAATTACAAAAAGACGCACAAAACACACACACACACACACACACACAAAGAGTAAAAATCGGTGGGGACTGGCGATAAATGAGCGTGTCTATAATCACTTTTAATTAGCGACCATCGTGTTGGCTGCCTTCGACCAGCTGCCCGCAAAGGGTTCCCAGTCATGTGTGTGTGTTGTATGTGTGTGTGTTGTGTGTGTTATGTGTGTGTGCTTGGCCCAAAAAAAACCCAGTGCATGGCTCTAATTTTGAGTAATTTCCAGGTCTTGAGACACCCCACCTCCTTTATAAAATATACGCGGCTAAGCCCCTCTCCCTCTCCCACTCCAACATACCCTTCCCTCATTCCTCTACCCGCCGCCCCTTCCCTCATTCAACCACAAGTCAAACGGAAGCAAGCGCGGTAATCTTTTGCTGTGTGCGTTTTGGGCTTCTCTTCGGTTTTATGGATTTGTTTTGCTTCTACTGCTGCTGCTTCTTCTTCTTCTTCTACTTCTACTTCGGTCGTCTCTTTTAATGCTCTGTTATAATTTTCTGTGTACGTATGTATGTATGTGTGTGTGTGTGTGTGTGTGTGTGTGTGTGAGCAGCGCCAATTTCCGTATAAATGCAATAAAAACAAATAACAGCCGCGAACTACAAGAAAACTAAATTATTTCAAAAGCAATAGACGCCAAGTGGCGGAAGCAAACTATTTACTACAGAAACAGTCTATAAACATACACACACACACACACACACACACGCACATACACATAACTATTTGTCTAAGTGTCTATATATATATATATATATATATATATATATATATATATATAAAATGTGAACAAAAATGCGTGAGAAAAGTCGAGCATAGCTCGCACCTGGAGACAGTCAGCCAAATGAGCCGCTGACAGGTGAAAAGAGTGAGGGGAATGGTGCAGCCAGAAGAGGGGGGGGGGGGGGGACGGGCAAGCAGGGCATTTGAACAAAGAAAAAGACGGTATCGTCATCGTCATCGCCATCGTCATCGATTGGTATCGAAGTTGGTAGCTAAAGTCGCAGTTCAACTTTCGCCTGGCTAATTAAAAATGGTCAATTGTGCGTGTAAATATATATATTTATAATAATATATATATATGTGATATATATATATATATATATATATTTATATTATTATTATTGGTATCTATGTACTTGGCATGGATAGCTGCAATTTGTGAAACACATTCTGATTCCCGTATTGAATCGATATTTCTGTATTTGATTATTTTGTGACTCAACTCATTAAGTGTGTGTGTGAGTGTGTGTGTGTGTGTGTGAGTGTGTGCGTGTGTGTGTGAGAGTATATTAAACGCTCACAAGAGACCAAAGATCGATATTGAAATGACTAACTTGAAATGCTGAGTATTTAGTCAGTACTCAGTTTAAAATTCAAATTTCTGCTTGTAAAAACACAGCTTTAAATGCAACTAGGCAAAACTTCAAAGCTCCTTCGGGAAAAAAGCGGATTATTTAGTTATTTTGGAGCTGTGCTAGCATTGAAACAGGGCAGCCAGCAGTCGGGCAGCGTGGCCTGTTTGCCTGGGTTTGGCAACCCTTTTATTTATTTTTTTTTATTGGGGCCACATTTCATATTTCCTTCTTTTTTTTATACTTATGACTCTCGCACATTTTCTACATTTTACGAATTGCTCGGCAACATTTTTGCACATTTCTTGTTTATACGTTTCGGTTGTCGTAAACGTAAACGTAAACGTGAACGTAAACGTAAACGTAAGCGTAACCCTTGCCGTTGCCTGAGTAGAGGAAGCAGCACACTGGAGGCGCCACCGAACAGACTTCTTTCTTTCTTCAGCTAGTAAATTTGAATGTAATTCGCTTTTTTCTGTTGGCTTTTTTTCCATGTGTGTATTTTGTATTTAATACTGTTTGTGTGTGTGTGTGAGTGTGTGTGAGTTTTGTTGTTATTCATTTAAGCGTCTGTCTGCACTTGCAGACCCTCCAACGACACATGAAATATACAAAACATAAATAAAACAAAATAAAAACACGCGTCAAACATCAACAATAAACAAAAAAAAAAAACGCAATAATAACACTTGAAAAAAAAAAACACCAAGCAAAAAATGTATATCCAACAACAGACAAAATCGTGGATTTTATTTTCCCCATCTGGATTCATCCAAAAAGTGTATTGCATGCTTTTTGGGGTGCGATATCTGTGATTCGAGCATGCACACAGCAAAAAGGGCCAATCACTTTTGTCCTAAAAAATAACAAAATTACTTATTATTAAATAATAATATTATATTAATAATTTATCTGTCAGATACTCTTTCATTCGTATTTAATTAAGCCAAACTCTTGGTAATTTTTTTTAATTAATCATTTCACTTAGTTTAAGACTCGTCAAGCGGTTCAAAATCAGACACAACTCGACAAGAAAAAAAAAAAAAAACAATGTTTAAATAATGTTGAATAATAGCAATAAATTGAATTGAGTGAATTATTAATTTTGTATACAAAATTAATTATGCTGAAAATGACTAAAACAGTTGAGTGGATTTTGAAAGCCTTCTTTGGCATTCAACCAATAAGCGCTTAGGGCTAACAAAAATGGTGATTGACTGAATTGAAATGAAAATGAATTGAAACCCATTTTGAAATAATATTGGAATTTGGTTTTCTACTTGCAGCTTGGCACAATGACAACAAAGCGGAAATTACTAGAACGTGGCATGTGTTGCAGGCCTTTTGGGGGGGCATCAATGCTGCTGCCGCTGCTGTTGATGCTGATGCTGATGGGCGTGGAGGCGGTGTGGGCGACACCATCGCTGTATACAAGCTATCAGAACCAGCGATTCGCCATGGAGCCGCAGGACCAGACGGCTGTGGTCGGTGCAAGGGTAACGCTGCCATGTCGGGTCATCAACAAGCAGGGCACGCTGCAATGGACAAAGGATGACTTTGGGCTGGGCACCTCGCGTGATCTGAGTGGATTTGAGCGATACACAATGGTTGGCAGCGATGAGGAGGGCGACTACTCGCTGGACATCTATCCGGTGATGCTGGACGATGATGCACGCTACCAGTGTCAAGTGAGCCCCGGACCTGATGCCCAGCCAGCCATACGATCAACATTTGCGGGCCTAACGGTGCTGGTGCCGCCAGAGGCTCCAAAAATAACACAGGGCGATGTCATCTATGCCACCGAGGACCGCAAGATTGAGATTGAGTGTGTGTCAATTGGTGGCAAGCCCGCAGCCGAGGTAAGCCAACTGCTAAATGCAAAATGCGAATATTGACAAATTGACATCTCAGTCGACAGCTGGTGGGGCAGCATCAGCAGCATCTGCCGCACCATCTGCCGCAGCTGCTGCTGAAACCGCAGCCCTGTTGAAAGCCCATTTTCACGCCCAACTTGACACCAATCAAACTAGCAATCGGCGTCAGTCACACCAAATATCTGAGGCTGTGT